>MU726751.1:42596-63127 GCA_026770625.1 Nicotiana glauca | reverse complement strand
AGAGCCTTATGGAAGTAACCTTTACATTGTATCCACTAGGAAGGGTGGTAATATAAAGCGATTACGAGAAGGTACATTTTTTTTGAAAGAAGATCTTTGTATAAAGTCACGTGATGTATAGCTCTAGAGTTCTAAAAATACGATTATGTTTAGCAACTCTACTTTATAATGAAGCTCTACAACACACTTCTACACAGCCAGCTATTGCAAACCACATTGGGAGATGCTATTAGACTTAACGGAGAGAAAGGCTTTGACATATGAATGTGTTACTAGGCGTATTTCTCATTTGTCAATCCAAAACCTAAAGGAGAGAGTTAGACTGATAAGCAGATCGTTGGACTAGCACAAGTATAGATAATCCATTAGCATAATGAGATCATTCAATTTCAGTAATTGCGGCATGCTATCAACCCTTGATGAAGTTGAAGTGATATGAGAACCCAATGAGTTAGTATAGAATAATCATGGAGGGTTTGCAGATGTTCATAATGAGTTCTTCATGGATTTTTTTTTAACTTGAGAACTGCTCAGATGCTAATGAAGTACAGAAGGATATGAGAAATAGGTGTTGTGCTATAATCACCCCAAAGGTGTGCTTGGTCTTGACGGAGAGCCTAGTAAGGGTCCTTACGAGACAGAAAGTGTTACAATGACTCATAGAAGGATATGTTTTCTCATGGTTATCGAACAAGTATGGGAAAACTAGCACAATGAATTCTCTAACTAAGGAACACAATGAACACATGTTATGAAGGTGTAAAGAGGAAGCAAACATTTGTTATGAGCTGGGCATCCTTCTGCTATATTAACTCCCAACTGCAATATACGACCATTCCACGAGCAACCACAATACTAGGACAAAGTGAGCTAGTTACTACGGGATGTCCCATGTGGACACGAAAGTTATGGCGACACATGATTTTCCTATGGCGTGGATGTGAGGATCTCAATTTTCAGAGAGACTTTATACACACGGTGACCATTTCGATCGACATGCACTCATGTGAGGTGTTAAGGAACGTTGTTATGTTACTAGGCAGTAAGAAGATTTCATGATGATGTTCGCAAGAGAGTAGATTGGCTGTTCAAACCATATAAGCCATATACACAACTGAGTAAAAGAGTGACCCGAGAAGGATCTCAATGCTGGGATACTTTGCATGGAACTTCACACCACATGGGTAAACTTTACGACGGTGCAGGTATAGGCACAAGTGAGTAGATTTTGTCCATTTAAATAAAAAGATTCTGTAAGAAATTCAGCGGATATAGTCCCTTGGTGAGAATTTAGGAAAAGGAAGTGGTAAGTATCAATTCTAGAGTTATAACTCAATTCAAAGGCAAAATTATAAAACTTAATTCCACAAGAACGTAAATAAGAGAATTCATAATGGAATAGATTCATGAATAGTGCGTCTTGTTCAAAGAGTCGATACACGCAATGTTTTGTTATTGTTCAAAGAGTCGATACACGTAATGTTTTATTATTCAACATCTTGGTAAGACCATGCTTATGAGAACTCTTCAATATGGACGTACATATACAATGAGTAGAAGTTTAAATTTGACTCCCTTAGTGACATTAAGTTGGTAGGGCAATAGCTTAATCGATACCCCTCGACTCCATATCCCTAACGTACGTAGGTAACATACTGATATACTACATGATCTGATGTTGAAGAGACATCAATAGGGACAAGGACACACCCCTATTAGTGATATGTTCTACCAATCCCTCCACAGCTCCATATATTCTCCTAACAAGTCCTTATGCAATCCACTCGGACTCAATGGTGGGATCAATCCCTCATTACATGCTTCAAATTCGCGGATTATGGTATCAAGGTTACCAATCTTGAGAATAAGTCTTAGAGAGGAAATTAGCTCCCTAACATGAGCTCTATCGCACGATTGGAGTACCAAAGAAGGGTGAAATTCCTAAATATCCGAATAGCCTCCAACTTATAGATGTGGTCGACAACACACCGATAAGAAGGACTCTACTAGACACAGCTCCGAGACATCCTAGGACACTTTAAAACCTTAGGCTCTGATACCAAGTTTGTCACGCCCCAAATTCGTAGGACATGACCGACGCTCGACCGGGTATCCCCAGTCAAGCGGACCTGGGTGCCTTTCCTATCCCACGTGTACCCCGTATTTTCATTGTCCATTAATAAAAGGAAATAGTCATTTATAATTAAAACACCATTTTTACAAAATATACATAATCACTTAATGAGGTTTATAACTTTCATCGCCCATTATACAAAATACATATTTACATAAGTTCGCAACCCACATTTACTGTCTACGGAGCCTCTAAACATGAAAAAGAGATGATATAATACTTGCCGATAACAAGGCTCTAGCTATACCTTATACAAATATCAAAACAAAATCCAAAACAGAAGCGGCATGAGCCACAAAAGGCCCCGAAAGGAAAGGGGCTCACCAATTCAGCTGACAGGAAGGGATGAGGAGCTACGGTCGATGGACTGGAGTACCTACTATGGATCCACCTACAATCATAACACGAATGTAGCGCCCCCGACAAAAGGGACATCAGTACACTTGAATTGTACTGGTATGTATGAACAAACTTGCTCCAAGTAAACTTAAGTCATACGCAAGTAGGTAACAGTAATAGAAACAACAATTAAATGCGCAAGAAAGGAACAATTAAGTCAAACAAGTTTTCAATCTCTCCTGTTTCCTTTTCCACAATTCCACATCAATGATTTCACAATTTGCTCATATGTTGATTTCAGTAGTGATTTCGATCACTTTCCACCATTATTACCTCGTCCACCCTTATTACCTCAACCACCCTTATCACCACAACCCACACCTTATAACTTCGTATTGCGGCGTGCAACCCGATCCCACCGTATTGTCACAATTCACAAACAACACAACAACAATCAACAATTCACAAGGATCAACAACAACAATTTACAAGTATTTCCATAACCATCAATACTATTTTCCTTCATATCCAACAACTCACATGTGCTTTACATTACAACGACAATTGCCCACAATAAGCCATAGATGTGGTTATCACAGTTATTCCACTTGCATCATTCACGATTTTCTTCCATTATTTATTTGTCAACTCTTACCACATAACGCTTTCATGATCACGCATTTAGTTTATTGCCAGTTACTTACACCATTATATCGGGAGACTTAATCACAACACTCGATCAAACCAATCACAAGAGTTCCACAACAATCACACACATACCAATCACAATAATTTTCATGAATAAGCCACATAGATATCACATACCAAACATTCGTACACCAAACAAGGCGATTCTACAAGGATCATGTTTAGCCATACATACCTCAATATCGCCTAGGGCCGCTTATGTGGTCTAATACCGCTTCTGCGGACACTGCTTATGCAGTCAGACATCCGCTCCTGCGGAGCTTCCTACTCACACAGGGACCGCTTCTGCGGTCAATTGCCACACCTGCGTGGACCGCACCTGTGGAATGCTTCTGCTTCTGCGGAAATTATCCAGCTGACCAACACTCGCATCTGCGCTGCAACCCTTCGCATCTGTGGAACCACATCTATGGCCCATTTTTTGCTGATGCGGAAATACCAGGTATCAGCAAACTCCAGCAATGCACAAGTTCAAAATCCATCCCGATGGCCATCTGAAATCACCCCGAGGCCCCCGAGACCTCAACCAAAAATGCTAATCCATCATAAAACATCATTCCAGCTTGCTCCAATTATCAAGACGCCACAAACAACACCAAAACCATCAAATTACATCGTATTCAAGCCTAAGTTCTTCTAAAATGTCTGAATTACGCATTTGATAAAAACTCGACAAAAACTCCTCCGAATGACCTAAAATTTTGCACACACATCAAAAATTTCCTGACGAAGCTACATCAACTCTCAAAATTCCATTCCGACCCTCGAATTAAAATCTTACCTATCAATTGATTTCGCCCAGATACTAACTTCACCAAATCAAGCCTAATTCTACACCGGACCTCCAAAAGTTTCTGCTGAGATTACTTAATAGAATAGTAAGTAAATGAGGGAGAGGATTTTTATGTGAAAAACTCCCTCACAAGAGGATAAAAAAACCACGACCTACCTTCAAGGATTTTAACTTTACTAACTTGTAATATTACCTATTACAAGCCTAATACAATACTCCCGATTGCAAAGACTTCAAACTAACTTGTGGTACCTTTACCACAAGCTAATTTGTGACTATCCTAGTTACAAAGGCTTTTTCTAACTTGTGGTGTTGTCACTACAAGCCACATTGTAACCCTACGATTACAAAGACTTTTCTTTATGACTATAACTAGCCACAACCTAAACTCAACGAGTCCGAGGATTTTCAAGAGGATTCCTAATCAGTAAACTTCTAAGTACGTGATTTAGGAGATATTGTAAGTGCAATAATAAGGTTACAACTCAACTAGGACAACAATAATCAATCATTTAGGAACTGGTCCGTAGTAGCATTCAACCTTTTTCTTCAAGCTTGAGAGAATGATCTTTTATATTTTTGCTTGATGCTTGAGAGTGAAGCTGAAACCTATTTGTGATGTTTTCTACAAAAGCCCCTTTGGTAAAACTTGATAACATCACTTGAAATGATGTGAATACTTTGTTTGGTTAGAGAATGAGTGGGCTGTCAATGTGGTGCAGTATGGCAGAAAGAGTGCCGCTAGTCACTTCAGTTCTAGTTGTGTCCAAATGACTTTGTGTTGCTATCTAGGAATTGCAGGAGCATCATGTCTTTGTTTGGTTCCTAGCTCCTGTATATGTAGCAATTCAACTTTTACTGGAGTCCGTTGGAGTATCCAGCAGTCCAAAGTAGGTCAGGTTTCCTAACTAGTTCTTATCCGAAAGTTTGTTAGATCATCAAAACATAAGGCAAAATTAAACATAAGTATTTAAGATCTATCACGAAGTATATGGAATTGTCTGAATGAGTGTACGGGGTCTCGAATGGCTCGGGTGCGATTAGGGATGGTTTCAAACCATTCCATGAGTTTTGGAACAGCTGATGTTTTGGTGCACAACAGTGCATTGCGATTGTGAAACAAGTCTTGCAATCATGAAGAAGGATTAACCAATTGGACTTTTATTCTTCATGTTCACATGCATTATGTTTCATTCACAGAGGGTTTAGGGCAAGAGTTTCGTGTTCACTGTGAGCACGTGATTTTTTCCCTATATGAATTACTCCCATAAATTCAAAATAAAATAATTTCTTTCAGTGTTTGCAATTTTGTGAATTTTTGTAGCATTTTCTGTTAATTGTTTGTATTTTTGTTTGTACATTTTAAATAGTGAAAAAATACAAAAAATGTGTTGCATGTGCATTTAGGAGTTAATTTTGCATTTTAAGAATTATTTAGTAATTATGTTTTGTTATAAAAAAGAAAGTCACAAATATAGTCATTTTGCACCCTTTAATTTTAATTTTTGATTTTGGGTAGTTTTTCTTTAATTTATTAATGGTGTTAATTAGTTAGGATCAGGTAGTATTTTTAATGAGTTAGTTTGGTTTTTAATTTAATTTAGGATTTTTAGTTTTAATTTTGAAAAAAAAGGAGAAAAGGAAATAGAAAATGATAAGAAAGAGACTCTTTAATAAGAGACCCCAATTTTGGGCCAATCCCAAATAAAATACCAACCCAAACGGATTCCCTAGACCAACCAAAATTACTCCTAACACACGCCCAAATCACCACTTACCCGGCCCAAAACCATCCCTGATGCGGTCCAGATCCCCCTCCCCAGAAGCGACCCCGTTTGAGTAGGATATAATCTCAGCCGTTGATGTTATTTGATCAGACGGCTGAGAACGAAGGGTCACTTACCATTTAAGTGTCTGAACCGACCCCCACCCACCCCTTCTATCGTCTCCTTCAGAGACAACTACCATGAAACCCTAAATCTTCCGCCCCCTTTTCCCCACCTGAAGCCCGACGGCGCCATCACCAAACGGCCCTAAATTTACACTCTAACTCCCCCTGCCTCATCTCATTCCAAATACCAGTTCCATTTCCCTCATATCACTCCCGAACCCTTCGAATCTTGGATCAAAGGGTTGAACCCTAATTCTCAAAAGCTCTTGATTCAAATTGAAGATTTGGACTCCTTACCTCATTTGCTTGGGTCTCAATGAGTAATTTCTCTTCGTTTTTTGGTTTTTATCTAGTTTTCATCTTCATAGTCTATTTTCTGCTTCTTCTCATTTTCTCGACCTCTGCGTGATTTTGGTGTCTTCCCAGGTTGTTTTTTTGAGCATGTTAAGTTTAGATTAGTACTATAATTGGTTTTGTTAATTAACGTAAGTTATATTCGTTAGTTTGGTCGATTAATTATTAATTCGTTTTAGGTTGATTAATCTAAGCATACCATTTTAGAATTCACAAAAAACTGTTAACTAGGTGTTTGTTTGAAGACTGGGCTGCCTCTGATTCGATTGATGAAGAGCAGCCCATTAGATTTATTTGGGGTCATCAGGGTCATATTTTGGCCAATTTTGGGTAGTCTCTCGGAGTAATAAATAGGGTTTTAAGGGGCACTTTGGGTAATTGGATAATAGAATCTATTGGTAACTGCCTAGGAAGCTTCTAGAGGGGGTTGTTTTTAAATTTCAGTCTTTTGGTAGGTTAACTTGGGCAACAAGTCACTAAGTGAGGGATTCCAAAGCTAAAACAAGAATTGAAAAAGGGTTGAATTGATAAAATGAAAACCTCAGGCTGCCCTACTTTCTTTGCCTATAAAGGCATGTTTTCTTGCCTTTGAAGGCAAACGGAAGAACTTAAAAGATCGAAGAGTG
Source organism: Nicotiana glauca (assembly GCA_026770625.1). NCBI lineage: Eukaryota > Viridiplantae > Streptophyta > Magnoliopsida > Solanales > Solanaceae > Nicotiana > Nicotiana glauca. The sequence continues at coordinate 56,282 of MU726751.1, read as the reverse complement.
AGGATTTCTTAAACGACTCTACTATTTCATTGAAATATATTCTTTTCTAAATTGATTTCTAAAATTTTCAAAGCTGAAACACATCTTTTGATTTAGCTTGAGAGTAATATGAAGAAATACTGAGTTTTGAAAAGTTTTTTGCTTCTAATTTGTTGAGAGTCATTATGCCATTAGGTTTTCAAGCTGATTTCCTGGCTCTAGTTGCCGAGTCTTGGTTCTAGTTGTTTCTGGGTTGATTTCATATAGTTGATTGTTGGTTCCGAGGCTTATTTCTGCTGCTGCCTTGGCGGAACTACTGACTTTCTATTCTTCTTTGGTTTCAATTCTTTTTCTAGGTATTTTTCTGGCCTTTGAGTAATTCTTGAACGTTGAACATGTAATCCAAATAAAGTTTAGTTGAAATGAAGTTGTACTTGAAGCTAACTTCCCCCTGTCTTGCTTACTGCTTCATTACATAATAGCTATACCTTGAGTCAATTGTTAGTTAAGTTGTGCATGTCATCTGCGTGTTCTGATTCCCTGCAAGGGAGGAATTTGAGAGAGTTTTGCCAAAGTTTTGTAATCTGGATTGGCTTGATGCTTGGAATCGTAGATCTAGTTCATGAATGCTAAAGATTAGATATACTTTTATTTTCAGTGGTGATGACTATTTGAATTCACCGAGACTATTATGCATGGACTTGTGTGTATTTTCTAAACTATGTTTTTTTGAACATTTCTATTTTGAAACTAGTTGAAATTGATAGCAAGCGTAGGAATCAGACCATTACCTAATTTTGAAATTAAAAATCAAGGTGTTATGAATGTTTGTTTTTCACTGTGGGTTTGATTATCAATTAGAATAATGGTTCAAATAGAAAATGGAACAGAAGGAGCATTAATTGAGCATGTAAGTAGAACAACTATGTGTTAGTTTCAGTAATGATTTTCAGATGGACGTTGAATTGCAAGTTAGACATGCATTGAGGTTGATTACAGTGTTTGCATGGGAGGCGTCGCTAATTTATCAAATCAGGCACCGATTAGTTCCCTGAAGCAGAATAACATAGGTTGTAAAATTGAATGCAAAGAATATGTGCAATATGTCGTGGTGCAGGATCGAACTGAAGAATTCACCTCCGGTTGAAGTTGGCTGTGGAGACTTGGGCTCTCTCATGGGCCAGTTTGGACTAACATTGATTTGGAAATTGGCAGTCCCACGTCTGTGGGCCATCAGGACCCACGCTGGGCCTAAATCTTGACTTCACGCCTTTAGCCTTTTTCCTTTATTAAAAATGTAGCCCTCGGTCTGGTCCGCATAAGAATACTTGTCCATTAATTTTCAAGCAGTTACAGTTTTAGTAATCCCTTTTAATTAATTTTTCGAGTCGTTAATATTGGAGGTGAGCCGTATTATAGCACAAGTTGTTTATGGCCCTCCGGGTCTAATTCAAATACCCCTCTAATTAGAATTGAGGTGTGCCATGCCCAACAAAAATGATAATTTCATGGCCCTAACTTTAATTAATCTTGTTTATACTTAGAACTCGAGGCATGCCATTTAGTAAATTTCATGGCCCTCGCAAAGTTGCAAACGCGAAATTGTTTTAGGCGCATACTTTAATAATATTACCTTCCTAAATTCGGGTGTGCATTTCATGTGACCCAAATCCAAATCCTAAAATGTTGAATAAAATATGTTCCGGATCGCGGGTGCATTTCATGTGACGCGATCTAAAAACATGTTTTTTACGACGTTCAATATTCTTTAAAAAATGAATAAAAGCGGTTATAATTTAAATTTTTCACATAGGTTCAAAATGTCTAATATCAGATAATTCAGACGAATATAACAGTTGAGCGACCATCCTAGAACCACGGAACTCGGGAATACCTTACATCTTCTCCCAGGTTAACATAATTCCTTACTTGGATACCATAAATCTCCCATGTGGCGACTCTGAATCTTTTAATAAATAAATCCCGTTTCGATTGTCCTTTACTTGGAAAAACTCCATTTATTATACCCTCTTCCGGGGATGTAGTAGAAAAAAAGATGTGTGACAGCTCTGGCAACTCTGCTGGGGAAAAGAACCCAGAACTGCGGTTCAGGGTTCAAGAATTTGAGGTTAGATTAAATTTTCATATTTGGCTTTATCTAATTTTGTTATGTGTTTAGGCCTAATGTTCTAAATGTTGCTTTTTACTTATTTAATATTGATGAACTGTAGATAAATTGTTACTAATCCCTCCTCTCTCTGAATCTTCTAAATCATGAAGAAGTGTGCACTTCGTGTGACTTCTTTTCTATTAGAGTCATATTCCCAAATTTAGAACGAGGTTTGGACAAGTTGCAAAGCTGGCGAAGCTTCTGTATTCCCGGTTCGCTGCCCCCCTCCCCCTAGCTCGAGTTGTCCGCTGGGGTAAGTCAGGTCTAGAACAAATAAATCCAGGTCTTTAAACCTAGAATAACTCAGCCTCATGCCGGATCCCTAGTAGGAGCATTTGTTGCATCACTTACATTTGATTTAGGGGACTCAACATAGGGGTTGGGTTCGTCTAGGACAGGTGTACCCACAATAACAGACCATCCTGATGCATATTTTACGTGCTATTTATTGCATTTATTTGCTTCGAGTTTGCATGCTGACGGGCTTTGGAGTGATGGGAGATAATTAGAAAAAGAAATGGCATTGTGAGTGTCACGATCCAAAATTCACTAAGGGTCGTGGTGGCACCGGACACCGCCGTCAGGCCAGCCAACTCAAATACTTAATTAAATCTCATTTTTTAACACTTTTGAAATCCAGAATTTTTCCTTGCTTATTAAGAAATTTTAAAGGATATAGTTTCAAATCAAATTTAAATGTTGAACAGTAAATACAATACTTCAAACCATCCCAGAACCCAGTGTCCCAAGTGCATGAGCAACTACTGATAAGGAAAATAGAATACAACACCTGTTTGAAATACAGTAGACATGGAATAAGATACAAAATGCTGAAAGGAACTACACTAGCTATGGGTCGCCTCGAACAATGTAGCTCAGCTAGTCCCAGCGTCATCCATGCTACTACGCCCAATAGGCTGCTAGAGGTATACATACCTGTGCAACAAAAATGCACAGAATTGTAGTATGAGTACGTAATCAACGTGTACTCAGTGAGTATCCCGCCTAATCCCAAAGGGGTAGAGACGAGATGGTCAACTCCGACACTCACTAGAGGTCAATTAGCAATATTCTTTAAGAGCGAGGATAGTTATGGATTTTTTAGAAGTTCTAATTGTGAAGCCAGAAAAACAGGTAAACACCTTCAACAATAAATCAAGGACTTCTAAAGTCTATTCTTTATTATCATATCAGTTTATATCAAGCCACGTAGGGCCAATTCCACATTTACAATATTTATGTAACAGATAAACATGCGCAAATCATGCCGAGGTCGACGGCCCGCTCCAATAGAAATGTAAATTGTGCACTGCCGAGGGTCGAGCGGCATGAACCATAAATGCATCTATTCTCACCGAGGCGTTTGGCCCATTCCATAAATAAACGCATATCCTGCTCGTGAATCATCCATGCGATGCGGGCACAAATAAAATACATGCTCAATCAGTCAAATAAGAACTTATCGGGGAATATTTATTCAAATAAAACCAATTCTCCTTGAACAATTTAAGAAATGAAGTTTAATCCTTTTAGAAATTTACATACTAATTCGATGTGAGTTAAGAAATTCGAGCTACCAATCAATGCTTTTGGGTCCTAACCACCCGCACAATAGCATAATAGTAGGTACACACGGACTCTCGTCACCTCGTACATATGTAGCCCCCACAAATAGGTGCACATAATCAATTGCTTCACCTATGGGGTAAATTCCCCCTCATAAGATTAGAAATGAGACTCACCTCGCTCCGAAGACTTAAAACCGGCACTCTACATTCTTTCAAGGACTCCAATTGATGCACCACTCTCCAAGACTAGCCAATGGTTACGCAAATCCATTAATATATGCTCAAATATTCATTACAACTAATTTATAGCAATTCCTAATCCCGATTGGAAAGTTGACCAAAACGCCCTCGGGGCCACGTGCCCGGAATCCAAAAATTTTCAAAGATAAAGTTTACCCATAACCTTAGAAACTCGAATATATAATTTTCTCTTAATTCCATACTCAAAATAGTAATCAAAATCCAAGATTTTTAATTTCCTAGGTTTTCAACCAAAACCCCAAATTTACACTAATCTTCACGGTTAAATCCATACATAATTGATATATTTCAACTCAAAAGTGATGGGGATAAATTACCTTGACATTGACGATGAAAATCCCCTCCTAGAAGCTCTCCAAAATCGCCCCAAGCCATGAGAAATATGAGAGAAATGGCCAATCCCCGACTTTAAATTAACCTTCTGCCTCTAGGGATTTTTGCTTCTACGGAAATAATCCCGCTTCCGCGGTCCCGCTTTTGCGAAAAATATTCCGCTTCTGCGGTCCCTGGGGTCCAGCCCATTTTCGCTTATGCGATAAGCCAACCGCTTCTGCGGTTCCGCATTAGCGGATCAAGGGCCGCTTCCGCGGTCCTGGCTGCCCTCACACTCGACCGCTTCTGCGGTCCCATCTCCGCAGAAGGAGAAATACCAACAACCAGCAACTCAGCTATTTTCAAAAATCCATTTTCGATCCGTTAACCACCCGGAATCCACCCGAGGCCCCCGGGACCCCAACCAATCATACCAACCAATCCCAAAACACATTATGGACCTGCTCGAGGCCTAAAATCACATCAAACAATACTGAAACCAAGATTCACACCCCGATTCAAGCTTTATGAAGTTTGAACTTTTCAACTTCTATTTCCGATGCTTAAACCTATCAAATCACGTCCGATTGACCTCAAATTTTGCATACAAGTCATATTTGACATTACGGACCTACTCCAACTTCTGGAATTGGATTCCGACCCCGATATCAAAAAGTCAACCTCCAGTCAAACTCTTCAAAAACCTTCAAATTTCTATCTTTAGCCAAAATGGCTTCAAAATAGCCTACGAACCTCTGAATTCACTTCCGATCATGCTCCCAACTCCAGAATCACCATACGGAGCTACTCCCAGTCTCGGAATTCCAAACGGACATTGATAACACCGAAATGCACTTCAAACCAAACTTATGAAATTTCTTCCAAAATGCTAACTTTCATAATAGGCGCCAAAACGCTCCCGGGTTATCCAAAACCCGAACCGGGCATATGCCCAAATCTGATATCATCATACGAACCTGCTAGAACCTTCAGATCTCGATTCTGAGGTCGTTTAGTCAAAAATCCAATCCTAGTTCATTCTTTCATTTTTAAGCTTCTCAAATGAGAATTTTCATTTAAATTTAACTCGGATCTTCCTGAATTTAAATTCCGACCATGAGAACAAGTCATAATACCTGAATGAAGCTGTTCATGGCCTTCGACTGTTGAACAGAGCGCTAGTACTCAAAACGACCTGTCGGGTCATTACAGTGAGGCTTAAATAAAAAATTCGAATTGTACTGAAACTCTGCCGAATTTTGAGAAAAGTGAAAAGAAAAAAAAAGAGGAAAAAGGTTTCGTTTTCAAAAATAGTTGTTTTTATTTTATTTGCCCAAACTATGCCAGTTTGATTCTCACAGGGTGTGAGATACGTACGCAACCCCCATCGGGTCCAACTTCCTTTTTTGCAAATATAGCCCTAAAAGAACAAAAATTTGTTTTTATTGTAAATAATTAAGGTGATGTCATTCTTGTCAAGAATAGCCGAATATCCCTCAAAAGGGTGCCGGAAGGTTGTTTTTGCAAGAATAGCCGCCTTTAGTCATTTTTAAAGATTTTTGGCCGGTTAGCCGACACAACCTTAAATTTTTTGTTTTCGAAGTGCTGAAAGGCCGTATTAGCAAAGCCGGATATTTTTGTGAAAAAGTTGGAAAAAATGGTCATTTTTCTAGAGTCAAAATGAGTCGTATTTTTATTAAAATCACCTTAAAAATGTGCAGGATGAGCACAAATCAAAATGAACATTTTTCAGTCCGTGAGGATATCCCTTTGGAGCTACATATATGGTGGTACGATTTGGGGGATGACAATAGGAAAGTTGTGACAAAAATGTTGGGTGGTTTTATTGGTCTCTTAAAGGTTAAGCCGAGAAAGGACATAATCCAGGCATTGATACCATTTTGAGACCCGGCACATAATGTATTCCACTTTGCCTATTTCGAGCCAACTCCTACACTAGAAGAGATAGCAGGATACGCTAGTTCCAAGGGGAATCTCCGAACTCAATAACCGGTGACACCTAGAACAGTAACCCCTAAAAAAATTTTGGACTTGTTAAGCATCACTCGGGACGTCAGAGACGTGAATTTGGCCAATGGATTTTGTACCTTCTACTTTCTGTATCTATGTTACGAGAATCCCCGTGGCTTTGATATGCCAGATACGACTCTTATTCACACAAGAAATCAAGACAAGTGGGAAGCTAAGAGAGGGCTAGCTTTTATAATGGTGTTCCTGGATATTTTGGTTTGCCCTAGAAAAGATGGGAATATAGAGCTGGGACTCATAGGGATAGCTGACTTTATGATGAAAAAGGCAAATAGGACCATAGTGCCATTGATTTTGGCAGAAATTTATCGAGCCCTGACCCTTTGTCGAGAATGAGAGAAGTTCTTTGCAGGGTGCAATACGCTGTTACAACTATGGATGGTGGAACACCTTTACCACCATCCCGGATACTTGAAAAATATGCATCTAGTGGAGAGTTGGAGCCTGGCTACCTTGCTTGGTATGGTAAAAGATCCCGAGTTCATCAGGAACCCGAAAGGCCCGCAAAAAGACCCCATGTCCAACAGTTCACTGATGGAGCACAGGTGCAGTGGGACTGGCTGACCAAAGAAAATGAGTACAGAGCCATCATAACCAGGTTGGAAAAGCAAGTCCAAGACCTTCAGTTTGAAAATAGTTTGCAAGTCGTAGCTGATGAGGGAGAAAAGAGGAAGGTAGCCAAAGAAAATAAAGCCCTGCAAGCTCAAATTCGAGAGATGAAAATAGCAGCCAAAAATCCTGTCAAGAGTGCAAGGGATGAAAAGCTTATAAAGAACCTTAGTCAGAAAGTGGATGATTATGACTTTGATTTGAACAAAGCGGAGAATGAGTTGGCAAGGGTGCGAACACAACTGGCTAAGAATGCGGAAGAGAGAGCATGCCTCGTTAGGCAGTTAAAAGAGCAATACGACAATGGAGTTTCAGGGTTGAAGAAAAGGGTCATCACTGTCGAGAACAAAATGATCAAACAAGCCAAGGATTTTAAAACTGAAAGGGAACAATGTTATTATTTTATGGCTCAGATGGAGGAAGAAGTACTACAACTACAAAATCAACATTTCCACGACACTCAGGTATTAGAGGCCCGTAATCAGCAGGTCGGGCATCTACTTTAGGAGAAGGGTAGGATCAGAGAGAAGATCAGGTCCATTGCCGATTATATTGTTGTGAAGTGAAAAGCATGTGAGGATATGACCCGTACCACTTTCTTTTTAGTGGTGATGACATTTATCTGACAAATCATGAGTGATTTAGAGAGGCTCCAAGGGAATCTTGCACATAGGCCCGCGGCGAGGCCGAATGATGCCCTGCGGGCATAAGGATGTTTTGAGGCATTAATGTATTTGTGATTGCTGAGTCTGTACTTTTCTACTTTTGAAGTCTGTCAGTTAAGTTAGAGTATGTAGTTCTTTGAGTGAGTACTTTTATCCTTTCAGAGTCTGTCAGTTGCTTTAGAGTCTTGAGTTTTTTGAGTCATTGTAATCAGAGTATTTGCTTTTTATGAAAAATTGAAAATCCCAAAATATTTTTGTTATTTATTTTTCGTTTATATCTCCCAGAACTATGCTTGGGCTGATTCATGCGGGATCATGATACGTAGGCAATCTCCATAGGTTTCGACCGTAACCAAATACAAAAGAAGGAAAAAAAAGTGAAAAGAGAGAAAAAACAAGAGAGAAAATGAAAGAAAAGAGAAAGAAACTGAGAGAAGAAAATAATGGCAAAACAAGATGGAGGAATGAGAGAACAAAAATAGAGAAAGTCAAAGGCAAGAAAAAGAGAAATATGGCAAATGGAAATGAGGAACCGGGATGACGCATGCAGCCGATCAAAAGCATAAAAGAAACGGTTAAGTACTAAGGTGCATTCATGCCCCAAAATGTGTGGTTACAAATCTGTAAAGCCCTAACTGCTAACAAGGTTGTTGATTGGTGTATTTGAGTTTAGGAAAGTGGTTAGTTTGTGGCATTCGGGCGAGTGAACCATGCACGCTAGGTCAAACAGCAAGACAACCATGACTAGTAAGGGATCAGACATAGGTGTTGTCGAATCAGAATTTGAGTTGAAAGAAGAGGTCCAAAGGTTGAAACGCCAGATAACGGAGATGTACCAGGCTTGGATTAGTGGGCACCCTCTACCCTCTTTACCCACCAACCACATCAAAAATCTTGCTTCCGTCCCACTACCACCACGATCCTAGATTCCCAATAATGGTAATCTCTCCCCACAACATACCTCAGGCTTTATCCTTTGCCATAGCTACCCTGGCATTTTGTCCCAACCTTTTCACACTCCACCCGCCAATACAAGTGTGTCATTAACTACTTCCATTTTTACAGCTCCTCCCCATGACAATATCCTTTTATCTTCTAGTGAAACCTTGTCCAAAGTTCCTGATGCCCAATATTATGGTACAAAACCAACTTTCAAGACCTCATACCCACACTATTGTGCTCCTCATTTTGAGCCTCCCATTGAAATTGCAAAACTCGCTAAGGTTATGGAGCAAGATGAAGTATCTAGAAAAAGTGTGATGTTTGCAAAAGGGTCTTCGAATGGTGTCGGGGCAAGTCGGAAAAAGCTAAAGTTGGTGGTACTAGGAATGCCAAGCAGGCCTGTTGTAGTTGTGCAAGGGTCTCCCACTACCCCTGTTGCTATTAAATCAATGACTCAGTTGCCAGCAGTTGAGACAAAGGATGTCTCGTGGAACTACAAACGAGCAACAATGGCACACAAGGGAAAAGAAGTGGAGGAAGAATTTGTTGACATCGAAGGACCGACTCATTTCAGAGTATGTCTTACCTCCAAAGAATTAAGAAAGGCCAAGCTCTTCAATGAAAGCCAAATGCCAGTAAAGGTACCAGTTACCGAGGAAAAGGCCGAAGAGTTTTTGAGAAAGATGAAAGTGCAAGACTATTCCATTGTTGAACAATTAAGGAAAACTCCAGCTAATATTTCTCTGTTATCTTTGTTGACTGATTAGGATAAACATCACGGGGCCATAATGAAGATTCTAGAAGAGGCACATGTTCCTGATAAGATCATAGTGAATTAATTAGAAAAGATCGTTAGCAAGATCTTCAAAGCAGATAGGACCACTTTTGCGGATGATGAGCTTCCTATAGAGGGTGCAGAACACAATCGAGCTATTTGTATCACGGTGAAATGCGAAAATTATTTTGTCACCAGGGTATTGGTTGATAATGGATCCAGTGCAAATATTTGCCCTCTTTCCACTTTGCAAAAGTTGAATATCGGCACCAAAAGAATCTACATGAACAGTGTAGGTGTTCGAGTTTTTGATGAGGAAGGAAAAGGTTCTGTTGGAGATATAATGCTTGAATTGGTGATAGGGCCAGTTAGTTTCAGTGTGAAAATTCAAGTGCTAGACGTGGTTGCCCCGTATAATTTATTATTGGGTAGGACTTGGATACATGCGGCTAAGGCAGTGCCATCGTCATTACATCAAATGTTGAAATTTGAGTAGGATAAGAGATAGTGGTGCAAAGGGAAGCAGATTTATCCCTTTATGAAGATTCATCTATTCCATTTATTAAGGCTGGAAATGATAAAGGAACTTTAGCTTATCAAACTTTCGAAACGATGTCTGTTGAAAGGATTCCTGAAGGAAAATGCATTTCAAGGCCTAGGCTATCACCTTCGATCTGCATGGTAGCTAATGAGATATGGAAGTATGGTTTTGTGCCTGGTAAAGGTCTGGCCGCATCTTTTCAAGGTATTGTGCAGCCTGTATCTCTGCGTAAAATCTGGGTACATTTGCTCTGGGGTTCAAACCTACAAAGGATGATGCGAAGAAGGCTACAAAGTTGGAAAAGAAACCATGGCCGCTCTCTAGGCCTATCCCACACCTCTTCAAGACTTTTTTCAAGTCAGGGGCAGTGAAGCATTCGGTATCAGCAGTTCTAAAGCCCGTGGTTGTCTTTGATGAGGAGTTGATTTGAGAGAGTTCAGAGTCTATTTGACAAAGTGAATACGATAGAAATTGGGGGAGATTCTGGTGACGAAGAGGTACATTTTATCAGGCCGAATGTGAAGATCAACAATTGGGAAGCTACTCCTCTTCCTACTCGGAGGGGGTCTTGGTACTGGGCTTTGATTTTCTTTTAGTTGTCTGGATCATTCCAGGGTTGTGATTTAGATTCTATGTTCCGTCCATTGGGATGCATTAAACCTTGTTATCTTTCAATTTCAATGAAATGCAATTTCCATTCTTCTTCATTCCTGATAGTTTTATTTTTGTTTTTTTCTTTCTTGTACAGTTCTTTTATGCTGGTTTCAATGACATGACATGCATGAGGAATCTTCGGCCTAGTATTAGAAGCCGATCTAATTTTGAAAAAATAATACAAGAAATTAAGTGTGATGATGAAGCATAGATTGATGATGATCAGCGGGTCAAAACTGTATTGGAGCAATTGAGTTTGATCGATGAGAAAAGATTGGCAGCAGTGTGTCATGGCAAATTGTATCAATAAAGAATGGCAAGAGCATATAATAAGAAGGTACGTCCACGAAAGTTCGAAGTGGGCCAGCAAGTGTTGAGACGTATTCTTCCGCATCAGGCTGAGACCAAAGGCAAGTTCGCCCCAAATTGGAAGGGGTCGTTCATCATGACGAGAGTGTTGTCCAATGGTACTTTATATTTGACAGACATAGAAGGCGAGTGTGTTGAAATGGCCATCAATTTCGATGCGGTCAAGAGATATTACGTATGATTTTCTTTGTTTTATTTGTATTTTGTTGTACTTGGCATGTTTTGGAGATTGGAATGACGAAGGCATTTTGTTATGCTATCTAAACACTTTATCATTTGTTACCCCTTTAAGCCTTATTTTTTTTTCATACCCCTCATTTGGAATCAGTGGCAAAGCTCAAAAACACAAGCGTAAAGGATAAACTAAAGAAAAGAGAGAGAAGAAAAATGAAAATGAAAAAGAAAAAAAGAGAAGAAAAGAAAAGAGTAGAAAAAGAAAAAAAAAAGAAAAAGAGAAAAAGAGAAAAGGGAAAAGGAAGAAATAAAAGAAAAGAAGAGAAAATGCAAGAAAAAGAAAGAAAAGTCACAACAACAAACTAATTTCTATGACATAAACTACGTTCGACCTGATTCCTTTTAAGGATACATAGGCAGCTTCACAGTTCAGTCCCATCAAAATAAAATCCAAAAGTCCCCAAGCAAGAAATTGGGGAAGAAATTGTGATTGTTGTAAGAAATCTTATTCCGAAAGTTGTAATTTTGAACCCATTTGAATTGTTTTGAGCCATTGATACCCTTTATTTCTAACCCTATCCAAAAGCCCACGTTACGGTCCAAAGAAAGACCTTCTGCTCAGTCTTCAAGAAATGCCGAGTCGAGTAAGAAAAGGTGATTCATATCAGGGGCAACACTCTGGTCCAAGCAGGAAAGTAATGAAAAATGAGAGAGTCTTATTGGTGAAAACCCTCACGAACACCGTAAGGTGACGGGATCTGAGAGAAATAAAAAATGAGAGAATCGTTTTGGTGAAAACCCTCACGGTCACCATAAGGCAACGGGAGCTGAGAGAAATAAAAATGAGAGAGTCTTACTGGTAAAAACCCTCGCGGGCACCTTAAGGCGAAAGTGAGTTGACAAGTGAACAAATGGGAGAGGTCTGTGGTTGAAAATCGTTCGGGACACCACAGGATGACCAAGGTTAGGGTTTGGGTGAAGAAATCAGGTTATGGAATTTTGGGTCAACAAAGTATGGCAACTGACAGTTGATTGGTTGGACAGATTAGGCCGATTAGTCTGAAATGCATGTCATGATCAATGGTACAAGTTGTTCCACTCAGATAAGTCTCTTTCCCCTTTTCCTTTTAGTAAGTCGTTCGGTTTTGGATTTTCTTTATCATTAACTCTCAAGGTCGTTGCATTTCATTTCTTTTGGGGTTTGTTTCTCCAAGATATTTCAAAGTCAGTTTTGTTCAAAGCAACTGAGAAAGGATTTCAAAGCTCACTACCAGCTTCCAAAATTGCAAAGTACAGTATGGCCAGAACATACCAAAAGATAGCATGATGTAAAGTGGGATATAAGGAATCACCGAAAGTTTCATCGGTAGAATGATTGAGTAACGTCATGGGAGATGAAAAGTTTCAGATAAGAAGTAAGAGATGTAATACAACATTATGGGTATAGAACACTCGGATCATCAAAGGTCATGAGGTTTGAAAGTAAGTTAGAAAGTCAAGCGGTTCAGGGCCAGTGCGGGAAAGCAGGTCAAAGCAAAACACGGTAGCAGAGACATCTTCAGTAAGAATTCCATCAACTAACCACCATTTTAAACCAATAAGATTTTCCTTTGATTAAAATAGGGGCAAAAAATTTCGTTTGTTTTGGAGGAACTCTCCATAGGGGAAAGAGCAAGCACCAAAATAGGTTTGACCGTAAACTCTCAGGGCCTTCCTGGAAAATGTGGCTTAGTTAAATTTCAAAACTATCATGAATAGCATAGAGGAATGTAAGTTGGTGTCAAAGTTTGCATGTTTAAGATAGGGTTCAATTAGGAGTTTTTCGGACCTTTCTGGATAATAGGATGTAGTTTAAGACCCTCTTAGATAACAGGACTTAGCGGAAGTAATACCTTTATAAGATACAACTTAGATTTATAGTTGTCGTCTAATTAAGAGTTGTCAGGACCTCCCTGGATAATAGGACATAGCTTTTAAATTCTTAATAATAGTTGGTAGAATGATTCGGTTTAACACTCACCTACGTGCCCAGCCACCAAACTGGGGCAGAAATTTTCTTTGTGATGTTATTAACGTCAATACCACACAAGAGGGGGGGTTGATATGTATGGTACCTAATTTTTGCGTTAGAAGAACCTGGTTCTTCTAAATGTTCTAACTTTAGCAGTTTGCGAAATAATAAGTACTGAAAGTAAAGTGCACAGAGATTTTACGTGGAAAACACCTGGCTCAAAAGGTGAAAAAACCACGACCTACTACTCAGTAGGATTTTCCCAAACTCCACTAAATCACTGAGCCAAAAACAAAATAACCAAAACTCTTTGTAAACCTAAGGATTAACTCTAATCCCAGTGTAGCACACAACCTCAACTGTTGCGACACCTTCAAGTTAACTCTAACTTAAATACTCAAAGTACCTAATACAATTGCTTCTTAGAAAGCTGAAAGGTACAATATTAAAACCTACTACAATTTAACTAGACTTAGAATAAACACAATGATGAAACTCGTTCTTCTATCTTAGTTCATGTAGCTTCAGACGTGCACACTTGTATCTCGCATATATTGCTTGCAAATCAGACTTGCTCTTTTTGCTCTCAAATATGCTTAACTTCTGC
>MU726751.1:0-31113 GCA_026770625.1 Nicotiana glauca | reverse complement strand
TAACATGAAATTTACTTCACTCTAAACAGGAGAATTGAAAAGATTCTTCACGCCCATAACTCGGAGCTACACCTCTAATCACAATGGAAATCATACACTTAGTAGTTTACCTATCATCTAGCAAATCTTCCTCGACTCTTCCACGTCATATAAAAATATCACGCAGTACTAACATATTCATCACATAGCTATCCAGCCGTCACTCCCACCATTAGGGACAATACTGAACATATATGTTCAAAACACTAGCTCGCAAGATCAGCACCTTGGTGCTCAAGCCATAAGCGAAGATCGAGCCTCAAGTCCTCCAGACTGGCCCAACATCAACTCATAGAAACCACATCTCACCCCTCGATCGGGGAAATCACAAGCCATAAGGGCACATCTGATACCGAGCGCTCATGCGCGCATGCGAACGCGTGGAAGGAATTTCAAAAGTTTCTCTTCAAGATGAATAAAGGACGCACGATAAGAATTCAAGAATGTGAAGTTTTCCTAAAGGTTCTGCAGCCTCTCTAGGATAACTACAGACGTCTCTGTACCGATCCGCAAGACTCTACTAAACCTGCTCATAACTCGTGAGACCTAGTAACCCTGGTCTCTGATACAAACTTGTCACGACCCAATTTTCTAACCCAGTCGTGATGGCGCCTCTCATGAAGACAAGGCCAGCCAACTAACCCAAATCGTCTCTTTAACAATTATTAAACATAAATGAATAGATAAATACAGCTTAACAACAATAATAACCAGTGTTTACAACCCAACATAATCCGACCGAGGTGTCACAAGTCACGAGCATCTAAAGAAAACCTGAACACAAATACAGGGCTAATAATATACAAAATTAAATTTTGAAATTCTAACGACAATGTCCAGTGCCACGAACGCTGGCGGTCACCTTGCTCAGCTACAATAGTAATACCTTCAATCAGCTAATATCCCACTACCGGGTGATCAATGCCTGCAACTGCACGCGAGGTGCAGGGAGTAAAGTGAGTACTCCAACCCAGTGAGTAATAAAAGTAAATAACAACTGAGCGGTAAGAACGTAAAACATATCATCATGCTGTATAGAAGCAGAGAAAAACCCTTCAATTGAGAAAATCAGTAAAAACTGTGAAATCTTTAGAAATATCTTGGCTCAGTTTAAAACATCTTTTTGAAAATGATCATTTCAACAGTTGCGAAAATAATTTCAACAAGTAAGAAATAATCAGAAATCTACCCCTCGGGCTCAATATCAACCTCTCAGTACAGTATCAGCCCCGCGGGCTCACTCCCAACTCACAAAGTACAACATCAGCCTCTCGGGCTCACTCCCAACTCACAAGG
Source organism: Nicotiana glauca (assembly GCA_026770625.1). NCBI lineage: Eukaryota > Viridiplantae > Streptophyta > Magnoliopsida > Solanales > Solanaceae > Nicotiana > Nicotiana glauca. The sequence continues at coordinate 29,778 of MU726751.1, read as the reverse complement.
TACAACATCAGCCTCTCGGGCTCAATATTAGTATCTCAGAACAGTATCAGCCCCTCAGGCTCAGAACGGTATGAAGCAACCAAATAATGAAATCAGAGCACATAACTATTATGGCAGATAATGCAGATAAGGAACAAATGTATGAGTGCAATGCAATGCATATGATGGAACACTCTAGTACCAGTTTCGGCCTGCAGCCCGCTCCATTTATTTATCGTCGACGGCGCTCACTGGGGGTGTGTACAGACTCCGGAGGGGCTCCTACAGCCCAAGCACAATATTAGCCATCTCGTGGAATCAAATAGGCTATCGGCCTCAATATCAATATATCATTACTGTGGCGTAAAGCCCGATCTATAAGAATATATCACTGCTGCGGCGTGCAGCCCGATCCATATCAATATATCACTGATGCGGCGTGCAGCCCGATCCATATCAATATATCATTGATGCGGCGTGCAGCTCGATCCATATCAATATATCATTGTTGCGGCGTGTAGCCCGATCCATATCAAGTATAAACATCCTCACTATCGGGTCCTCGACCTATCTCACTCAAGTAATGCACAGCCTCTCGGGCATAACAAGTTATAGGGATCTTCGCCCTCATATACTTTTCATTCAATATTCATGTTCAAAAATACAGTTCTTATAACATTTTTAACAGTTGAAAACATGACTGAGAGTATGGTTTTATGCAAACAAGTGAGGAAAAACACATAAGGATCCCCTAAGGATTCTACAGGTCGGCACAAGGCCCCAAACTTAGCAGTAAGCTCAATTCTCAATAATAAAGTATGCGTATCAATCGCCAATATAGTAGAAAATAACACTCGGGATGGACCAATTCACAATCCCCAATAGTAAACGACCTCGCACTCATCATAGAATGCGTGTCATGCCTCAATATAGCGTTACGATGTGAAAGTCCGAGGTTTCAAACCCTCAGGATATCATTTACAAGCATTACTCACCTCAAGACGGCCAAAAGTCTAGCTCGTTATGCCCTTGCCTCTCGAATTGGCCTCCTCGTGCGACGAATCTGCCCAAAATCACAAAGAATATGTCGCATTATGCTAAAGAGACAATACCCAATTGAAAGCAATCGAAAAATATCAAAATTCACGAATTTGACAAAACCCGAGGCCCGGGCCCATATCTCGAAACTCAGAAATTGTTTTACCAAAATGTTCTTCGTCCTCTCACGAGTCCGTACATATAAAGAACACAAAAATCGGAGATCGTTTGACCCTTCAAATTGACCCTAGAAGATCTTAAAATCACAAGCCCTAAAACCCCACTTTTCTAGTGATTTTTCATGTTAGAATTCATATATAATCTTGTATTTAACTTGGAAACAACTCACCTTTGATGCTTGATGAAATCCCCATGAAATTCTCTCCAAAATCATCCAAACCAAATGAAAGAAATGAAAGAAATAAGCCAAATCCGTGTTTAAAAGAATCTGTCAGTGCTTCGTCGAGTTGTATCTTGAACTTGTGCTGTACAAGTTGTACATCCTCTTAAAAATTGTTCCTTGTCGGACACCTTCTGTCTAAACATCCATAACTTCTTGTATAAATATCCAAATGACAAATAGTTTAAAGATTTAGAAACTATACTCTAAGATCTTTAATTTGATAGGTTGTACACCATATAACTCTTTATATATCCCGAGATATGAGCTTCTAAAATAGGCTCCATGAAATCAGAAAATTCTAGAGAAACTGCTCCACCAGTCATTTGCAATCGATCATAACTTTCACCAACGACGTCCAAATTATGATTTCTATAGATTTCTAGAAACTAGACACAAAGGGCTACAACTTTTGTTTTTGCATCATCTCAAAATTCCTTGTAGATTAAAAGATATAGGTCCCCAAAGTACGTGCCACGATTGATGTCCAAAGGCCTTCTGCAGAAAATTGCAGCAGTTCCCTTTTTTCTTTTTGGGTCCGAATTCCATTCCATTAACCTTCCGAAATCCATCCGAGGCCCTCGGGACCTTAATCAATTATATCAACATGTCTCATAATATTATTCAAACTTGTTCCAACCTTTGGAACACCCAAAATAACATCAAAACATCAAATCATCATCGGATTCAAGCCTATGAATCTCAAGAACTTCCAAATTCCACATCTGATGCCGAAACAAGTCAAAACTAGTCCGAATGACCTCAAATTTTGCAGACAGGTCTAAATGACATAACAAAGCTACGACAACTCTCATAATTCCATTCCAACCCTCGGATCAAAATCTCACCTGTCAACCGGAATTCGCCAAAATGCTAACTTTGCCAATTCAAGCTTAATTCTGCACCGATCATCACAAAAATATTCCGGACACATTCCTAAGTCCCAAATCACCTAACGAAGCTATCCGAACCATAAAATTCGCATTTTGAGTTCTCTAACACATCAATATCCGGTTGATTCTTCCAACTTAAGCTTCCTTAAAAGATACTAAGTGTCTAAACCTTAACAAAATCATTCCGGAATGACTTCAAATTTTTCACACAAGTCACATTAGACATTACGGACTTTCGCCAACTTTCGAAATCACATTCCGACCCCGATATCAAAATTTCCACTTCCGGTCGAATTTTCTAAAAAACCTTCAAATTTCTATATTTAGCCAAATGACTTCAAAATGACCTCCGGACATCCGAATTCACTTCTGATCGCGCTCCCAACTCCAAAATCACCATAGAGCTATTCCCAGACTCGGAATTCCAAACGGACATCTATAACACTGAAATGCCTTCCAATCCAAATTTATGAAATTCTTCTAAAATACTAACTTCCACAATATACGCCGAAATGCTCACGGGTTATCCAAAACCAAATCTGGACATACGCCCAAGTCCAAAATCATCATATGAGCCTGGTGGAACTTTCAGATCTCAATTCCGAGGTCGTTTACTCAAAATTCCAATCTTATCCATTTTCTTCAACTTAAGGCTACCGCAATGAAAATTTTCTTTCCAATTTGACTCCGAATTTTCCGAAATTCAACTCTGACCATACGTACAAGTCAATATACCTGAAATTAAGCTATTCATGACTTCCAACTACTGAACGATGCGCTAGATCTCAAAACGACTGGTCAGGTCGTTACAACAAAAATATGTCTTTTAGCTTTCTTTAGGTAGTAATAATCCCCCATGGTTTTTCTTTATGCCTCGGTTCTTTTTCATGGGATGTAGTTCGAACCGGGTAGCTTTTTCTTTTAGAGTAGTTTAGGGAATAAAATGGAGGAAGAAAGATGAGATAAACCTAGGCACCATTGACTTGTTTGATAGTAGCATATTTAGGCTTTGACATGTGTAGTATCTTCCCTATGATTTGAATTTATTAATTATGCCTTGATTACTTGGATTGTATGTTTTGTGGCGCCTATGTCTCATTTTCTTGACTTATATTCACTTTGTGCTTAATGCTTAATATCTCGTGACTCCGTGAATACTTGCATTTGTTTGAGAGTCGGAATGGAATCGTCCTTAGTGAGTCATGTGCCATATATGGTGAGGTTTTTGTGTAGTCCATGTATTGTACTTATGTCTAGAACTTTGCCGGTTTGTGAGTCGAAGCGAAATTTTCGGTGATGCTCGATTTGAAAAATGATTGTAGGGTTTCTTTGATCTTTTTGAGCTTAATTGCTTACCACAAATAAAATTTATCCCTAGTCAACCCTTTTGAGCCTATAGACTTTTATTTGGCACCCACATTACAAGCCTATACCCTTTTTATTCTTAATTGACATTGTTTTGATCCCGTTTCCTCTTAAAGTACTTTAATTGTGAGCTTAACGCTAAAAGAAGTAATAAGGAACTAAGTGTGGGGTGGGTTTTGAGTGAAACCAATAAAAGAAAAAAGGTGCACTTGTTTTTTTTAAATAATACACCATAGCGAAAATTGAAAAAAAAAGAATAATCTGGAAAAAAAAATAGAGATGAATACATTGTTGTCTTGTTCTTGATAGTGGGTATGAATTAATGTAGTGCTTAAAGAAGAAGGGAGCATTTTTGGGGTGATGATGGTTGTGAAAGTGAAGTAGATTGAAGAATTTGCGCTTAAAGTTGATTATGTGATGTGTTAAAGTGCTTAGGAGGGTTAGTCACTATTCTTAAATATATCCTACCCATCCCTTAGCCCACATTACAACCATGAAAAAGACCTAATTGATTTTAGATCGAGCGAGCCTACATAAGTAAATATTTACATTAAAGTCAAGCCTATGGTACCAATTACATGCATGTGACTTCTTTGTGAGGGTGAGCGATTTTCTTTGATATATGTAAGCATGAGATTCAAATGTGTGGATTCTACTTATTCTCTTGTTCTTGTTGTGAGGGAACATGATTTCACGAAGGATAGATAACATTATTAGACTTAGCTAGGATGTTGGGTGTTCAATCCATGAGTGCATTGTGACATTGAGTCAGTTTTTGAGGCTAGGATTGTTGTGAGCATATTTTCTTTGTTTGAATAGTTTTGAAGAATGATATAAGCAAAGGGAAGTGTATGATGATTGCATATGCTAGAATTTAATTATTGCTATCAACCATAATCATGGTATAGTGTGCTTCAAATATCTTAAGTGCTCATAGATAGAGTAAATTTTTAGTTGACTCGAGGACGAGCAATGTTTAAGTATAGGGTGTTGATGATAGACTATAATTACGTATTTTAGTCGATTATTACACTCTAATTTACTGTACTTTAGTTGAGTTTGCGCTTTAATCGCTAGTGTTTTGCACTAGTGATGTATTTTATGCCTTGTAGGAGTGATTCAGAGCTATATAGATGTTAAAGAATGAATTCAAGTAATTTGGAGCTTTCAATTCTATGTAAAAGCCCAAGTAATTAAGTCGGGATCGTGTTAGAGGTCAATTTTGATAGTTAAGAACAAACGAAGACTCGAGTAGGTATATTGCGCACTGTCTAGAAAAATACACATACCTTTTTACTCAGAACTCCGTTTGAGCTCCACAATATATGGTTGGAAAGCTAATGCAAAGAACTACAACTTGCATGTTTTACATTTTTCCAAATTCTGAACGGAATAGGGCGAAACGCATGATATTTGAGCTAAGACGAACGAAACTGAGCAATGTGCGAATTTGGCGGCCACCTGCCCTACCTGTAGTGCCAAAAATAGTAGCTCAAAATTGTGGGGCGCCGTGGAGGATGCCTGGCACCGGGCTGGGCACCGATGATGCGGATTTTGTCCTATTTTGCCCGGGACACGGTTTATTCGGCCCTAGACCTATCCAACTCGTATAAAAGCAAGACTAAACATATTTTTTGAGGGAGGACGCCACTTTTGAGGAGATCTAAGACAATTTGAAGGGAGTTTCACGTGGAGGAACACACACCACGCTTGGAGGAGGCTTCTAACTAGTTTTTCTTCTCTTCTCTTCCTTTAAGTTTATAGTTTATTTGTTCTAGAATTTTGGGTGCTACATGAACGTTGTAGCTTGAAGCTTAAATTGTTCTTATTATTTTATCATATTGGTTTATTTATTCAATCTTGCTCTTAATTATTTGATTGCTTGATCACCAATTAAATACTATTTACGAATCTAGGATTGAACACGGGAGAGGGAATTCTAGTTTGCATATAAGACTGAGTAGACCAAGATCTTAACTTTTAGGGGAAGCGGATTTGCGGTTAGGATAGGAATATACCTAATCGCCTTGCTTGGTTGTTATACGGGAATTATAAATGCGTTCTTGTTAATCCTAATTCCATAGGAATATAGGAGTAAGGTTAGCTTGAATAGGAGGTGTACTTCGGGAGAAGGCTACGAGAAATAATAACCCTGTCAATCAATAAACCAGATAAATTAATTAGACGATTTAAGTGGAAAACTTAACGGGATTGTTAGCTAACCCATAGCTCTAGAATATTCGCTCATATTGAATTCGTCTCTATAATTCGCCAACTTATTTTCTTTAATCTCTTAATTTGTTATTTTAGATTAATTTTAGTTAAATATTCATATATTAGAATTCGCTTGAATAGATTAATTGTTTGGTTTAATTTAGTTGATAGTTAATCACAAGTCTCTGTGAGTACGATATCTGAACTTACAATCCTATATTACTTGTCGATCACGTATACTTGCATGTGCGTTAGGGAGTAACAATGCTCGACCGGCAGGACACACCAAATGTCACCTAAAACCACATACGGTACAATCTATGCACCAAATAAACAACTCAGATGAAACCTATAATGGAAAGAGAACCAAATAAGAGAGTTGTACAACGAGTACAATAGATATAACCACAAAAGCACAATGCTATGAATCCGTCCCACAAGGAAGAAACCTCCATATTATGATCGAGCATATAGGCCAAATATACTAAACACCCTTTCTTGACTATACGCCGAGCCTTCACATAAAAAAGACCCTACTAATGGAATTGTGAGGAGTCCCTATCCACTCTAATTGAGGCAACCATGGCATGGCTAATGTCATAGTCTTGGCCTGATAGTCTAAAATAGTGTGATAAGGTGACAACGAATATATGCCTGATATCACGTTCCACCATATCAAGAAGTAGAAGGTCTACCCTAGTCTCAAAGTTGCTGATAGTGACCAAACAAGCATGATATACTTGGTCTACCACAATAGAATCTCCGATAGGTGTAGACACATAAATTGTAGCAATCAATGAATCACGTGACACATCCAAATATAAAGCAAAATATAATGACATATATGAATAAGTGGAACCTAAATAAAATAGAACTAATGCATATCTATGGCAAACTGGCATAATACCTGTGATGATCACATCCGATGACTCTACCTTAGGTCTAGCTGGGAATGTATAAAAATGGTATTAGGCCATACCATTCTGACATTCAGCTCTTGAACGACCTCTAACTGGCTGGCCTCCACCTCTAACAATTTGACCACCACCTCTAGTTGGTTGTGCATGTAGTGGAGCAACTGGTGCCAAAATCATGGCACGAGTACCCTGTTGTGGTATGCTGCTCCTCAATCTAAGATAGTACCTCCTGATATGACATGCATCACCGCACTCAAAGCAACCGCGTGGTTGGCCTAACTGCTGAGTATGAGATGATTACTGATTGCTCGAATGGCCACCATAGTAATTTCTGTAATGGTGGTTCGCTGATAGGAGTTTAAAGTGCACTAAATATTGGTTGCTCAGGATAAGACCCGTAAAAACCCTGACTGCTTGAAGTACCATGTGCTACCTAAAGCGTTGATTGTATCTGCCTGTGAGATAGCCTCTACCAAATGGACCCCTGCCTCTATATGAGGCACCACTAAAACCACAAAAATGATGATACATCTTCTAAGATACCACCTCTCTACCCTGACCACAAATCATGCCGCTCCGTCTAGCAAACTTTACAGCACGATGGAAAAAATATTATCCTAGTGTCCTTGGCCATTTGTAGCGTGATACAAAAAGTAAGGCCATCTATTAATCTCCCCACCCTGTCTGTCAATAGGGATCATGATAGTTGCATGGCGAGATAGGTCCACAGATTGGGTCCTGTATTGGGTACAGTCATGCCACCCTATTGTAGATGCTCAAAATGGTTGTGGTGCACCTCTCTTAGAGAAAAAAGGAATGAACTTCTCCAAAAATTAGATATGAGAACTGATCCCAACTGAGTGGAGATGAACTTGTTGGTTTGCCTCGAACATAGTCATGCCACCATATCTTGGCAGAGCCTGTCATCTAAAAAACTACGAAGCTAACTCTATTGGACTCCACAATACCCATGTTGTTCAACACCTAGTGGAAACTGTCCAAATAGTCCTGTGGGTCCTTAGAAGTTGTACCACCAAAATGAAAGAAAAGAGCTTGGTGAACTTATAATCGCGTCAATCTTTCAAAAGGCATCGCTGGCCTCTCATCTGGCTGTGTAGCAATAACAGGATGAACCACTCAAACTGTTGGAACTATCAGAGTCTTATATATGGTAGCATTTGCTTCAGAGCGTGAGTAGAGAGAGTTTGGGCTTCTCCCCCAGCTTGAGAGATAACCGGTGCCATAGCAAGTACTCCAGCCTGGCCACACTCTGTTGCGCCCCTTTTTCTCGCGATATCGGGTTTCGACGTCATGACAACTCTTTTAAGGAAGGGTGTTAAAATAAAGAGTCACCACTTAATAGAATTGAGGTACTTTAGGGAACCTATTTTTGCAAATAACTTTGTCTGACTAGTTTGCGTCACCAAAGATCGGGTAAGGGCTTGAAATTACCTTGAAGAGAAGGTGTTAGTCACTTTTCGAGGTCCACAAATGTGGATCCCGACCGAACTCAATTATATGAATTATTCTAGGTGATCAAGTATAGGAGAACAAGGAATTTGGGAAGTTATTAAAAAAAACAAGTAGTTGATTTAAAGACAAGATAGGGGTCCTAAATTGTTTAGCCTAAAGGATCACCCCCTTCAACATAAATAATACTTTGTAACTCCCTCAAGCTTAGGTGTTACTCATACTATTCAGTGGGCACAGACTATTATCTCCTCTTACTCAAGTACTATCTTTAAGTTGTTACCTAAAGTACACTAGTTAGTTCTAAACCGTACCCTATGTGTGCACTACCTGCCCATGCCTATGGTCCAGGAGGCTTTGGACCTCTATTTAGGTAGTCCTAGACTTCAACTTAGGCTGCTCAAAATGATAAAACTAATCGACATGCAAAACAATTTGGACTTCAAAAGCAATTAAGGGCTCAAGTTGGCCTCCACACTTTGACAACGAATGCACACAAACACATTGAGCATTTGAATGTTGACGTTTTTAAACTGATTAAAGTTATCGAATCTTATAGGCATGATCTCTACGTGATTCTGGATTTTAATATATGCAGCAGTTTCAGATGTAAAATCCTTACCTTTAATACGATTCATGAAGCCTAAATGGTTGTCTACTGATTACAAGCATAAGAGATTAAAAACCGATAGGCATGATGTCTAGGTGATTCACACAATAACTAAGAATGGTGATCATAGGAGTATGTTTAGAATTACTTATTGGAATCCTATATGCATGGTTTCTAATAGTGATTATTAGCACAGTGTTGAAAACTCTTTAAAAAGACGAGCAGGAGAATAATTAAGACTATTTTTAGACCTATAGACAAGATTTCTAGAATCATAATTAATACTGGTTTTAAATATTATAGGCATGACTTCTATAATTAAAAACTAATTTCAGATCCTATAAGCATGATACTAAGTCAAAAATTAACAGAATCCTATACCCACATTGAGATATTACTCATTCAATATCCCGTAGGCATGATTTCTAGCAGGTAAAAGCAGAACACATTTTAACCAAATTAAGAGCCAATAGGAAGGATTTCTAACACATGATAACTTAACATGTTTGAGCATAATGACACATTCTGAGCAAAGTAAAATACCTATAGGCAGGATTTCTAGCAATTTCGATGCAAGTGTAAGATAAAAACACCTTCCCCAATTTTACTACCCCAGAATGTTATTACAAGAATTATTACAGATCCAGAATGAATAGAGTAAATTACAAAAAATAAATAACTACAGTGAGCCTACATCAAGCCCATAGATACACCCGGCCATGCTAGGCCTCCATCCCAATGGTTCACAATTGCCTAGAAATTACATCTTCATGGACATAAGTCAGCCAGGAATTAAGTGATACACTAGTAGGTCTAAAACAGAGCTGAACATGGAGAACCGAGACCCTAGTGTGTTAGAGTTCCCAAGGGATTCAAGAACCCAGGGCAGTACCCATACTAGAGAGGTTAATAGGGATAATTTCGGAGGAAAGACAAGGGATCAAGTCCTAGTGTGTCAGAGTTCACAAGGGTTTCAAATGAACCCTGAGCAGTGCTCACACTAGGGATTTCAAAGGACATAAACCAAGCAGCTTTGTTTTATCAGCCTGCTAAGAATAAGAACTCAAAGGACCAGACAATAAAGGAATATAATGAGGTTAAGGGACACCACTGAAGGATAGAACCAAATTGAGCACACAAAAACAGATAACGGACATGCTTGGACTTAAGACAGACTTAACCAAGTTTCAGAAAATGAGTTCAAATACATAATGCACATATAAACGATACAAGTTTCAAGATAGTCTCAGAGTAGAAAAAAAAGAGTTCAGATTAGGCTAAGTGCAGAAGGATAGTGTCACTAGAGAGGATAATATCAATTAGCAATACGACCTAACATGCTGAGAAATACTTAGGATAATTATTGGAAAGTCAAAACAGGATCAAACAAGTTACATCATAGCAAATTCAGAAACAGACATGTTACATACTAAAGGTATACATTCCTGCTTAGCAAACTAATCTAAAAAATGGGTAGGAGAGCATGTTCAGATAATAGGGCTAATAGCAAACTTAAACTTTCAAAATATGGATATCAGTAACACATAGGCTAGGCAGAATCCAAGGAAATTAGCCAACTCCAAGCAGTTCTAAACATATCTCAAATAATAACCGTAATGACATTGAGATTAGCAAATTCAAGAATTGAAGTAAGAAAATTAGAACAACCCAGAAACATATCGAGCAACAATCTTTAGAAGTGAAAACACATGCTATTATCAGGCAAGTGTAAATGAAATGGCAAAAGTTATGTAACTCACCAGATGGATGAAACAAGAAACAAAGGAAGCCCACAGTGTTATGAATATCACCAAAAGATAAAGAACTCCGAATTTCTAGTATTGGTTTTCAGCCGGTAGAAACTAATGTGCAGAACAAGATTATTCAAAAGCAGCGAGCATACAACTTAGTTTTATAGTTTTCTTAATGATTTTTGAATTATTTCAAAGGAGAATGGGCAGAATTTTACTGTGCGTAGTGAAATCAGGGGACTGATTTCCCCCGGCATGATGCTTCAAGAGTAACCCTGAAGGCACGAGATCTCGGATCGGTCGCTTATCTCGAGATCTATCAATGCCTTGCCAAGATCAGACATCAGCTAAGGCCTCAATGAATGAAGGTATCCCCTGAAGGATGTTCCAGAGGTTGATGAAACCTATCCAAGCAGCTCGACGCCAGCCCTCATACGACATAAAGATATTGAGTTGTCACATCTCATTCTTTGTTTTTGTACTATGTACTCTGTACAAAGTTTGGACGTCCCTTTTCTATAAAAGAAGGGTCACCCACACCTTGTAGAGGGGTCTCCAATTGTCTTACAAAAAAGCAATAATATTCTCTCTCCCATTTTCTCTAATTCACTTATTTCTATTTGGTCCAAAGTCATTTCGATTGTTAGCTATTCTCTTTGTTTATCATTCAATATCCCTCGAGGTCACCTTAACACTTTATCATTTTCTCACTTGTTCTCTATTATTTCACTCAATATTGATAGTATAGAGCCTTGTTTAGCTATATTTTCCTGTTATCCCCTTCCCGATTACCCTAGATAGCCCAATATAGACTCGAACCTCGGCCCCAAGGTATCTGCTGGCTGATCTTACACTCGGGCAACAGTCCCCTACTGGTTCGATCACTGCCTTGCTTTACTCGCTTTTTGTCATTATACTTCACATTTTAACACTAACCGCCCTAACAAACTAGCTCAGGAATAGATCACGTATTTTTAGAATCTCAATTACAAATTTAATTATTGTTACCATTTTTACGGTAAATAGTTTGGCGCCCACTGTGGGGCTAAAAATAATGGTGATTATTTTCTTGCTAGTTTCGTCACTCAAATGCACGTTATCTTTCACGCTTTTTCTTGCCCAAGACTCTTTGATTGCAGGTCAAAACAATAGGAAGCGCAAAAAACCTCGGCCCGGGAAGAACAGGAAGTTAGTCTTCATGTTATTTTTGAGATGTTGTAGGCACAGCAACTAGCCATCGCTTAGATGCAAAGCAATCCAAGAACCCCCAGTACAGTGGCACCGGAGATGGCTCCCCCAGCCGGGCAAGTACTAAAAAGGTCAAGCAACAATGGGCCAGTGGCTGATCCCGCCATCATAAAAATGCTCGAGGACCTCACCAAAAGGATCGAATCAGGAGAGAAAATGATCACAGCCAACAATAAAAGGGCCGAGAACTACAACTCTAGGGTCGATCTAATCCCAGGAGCTCCTCTGGTCCTTAAGGGTTTAGATTCCCCAAATATTGTGATTCACAATTGATGATGTATCTAACAACTAAACTGAAAATAAATAACAACTGAAAGTTAACTAAGCTTGCTTTGTATATAATTGGAATAAGGTCTAAGGTAATGGCTTCCCTCGTTGTTGATTTCCTTGGTTGAATATGTTTTATAACTAAGACTTCGTTGTCTCCATCAATCATGAACGGTCCAGCTATCATAAATCTTTCTCAAGCAATTATGATAATTTACTAGACGCACTTTCTCAAGCTACGCTAGCTAGATTCACATTACGGTTCACTTAGATTGCACCCGAGGTATCGTTATCTCTAATCCAACCTCTAAACCCTCGATTATGACTCTCGTCTATACTCCGGGAGTGATGTTGTTCATACATTTACCTAAATATGCACTCTCTCTCAAGCAGATACATACTAAATAGGCACGGATAATTGAGGGCCCTTTCAATTAACCACAATCAAAATGTCGATGAATAAATAGAGATTAACAACCAATTCAAAACTATATTAATATAACAACCAAGTCATCCCAACGGGTTTCACCAAAACCTTAGATCAAAGTATTTAGCTACTCATAGCAAAATAAGAGAAAACTACTAAATTATTCATAATGGAAGAATTGCAAGAAAAAAAGAGATAAAGAACTATGATGTTTTTGGGTGATCTCTCACACTTGTTCCTCCTCCAAAAGTAATCTCAAAACAAGCCTCCCCTATCTTTGGCGAGTTTCTACATCTTATAAGGGTTTTACAAAAGTTTCCCCGAATTGACACTTTGGCCCCTAAATTTCCAAGTTCGTGAACAGTTCACCGCGACCGCGGCGTGGAACGCGGTCGACTGTAGTATACACTGCCCAGCCTATTTTTTTGTGTTTTGTCTCCGCGCTCTGCTCCGCGGTCCACTGCGGTCACGGTGGACTTTTGTCCAGTCATTTTCTTTTGCTCCTTTGTGTTCGGGTACTTCTTGAGTGAGTGTTTTCTTCACATTATTGCCTCCAAACACTTCATGTTTCTTCCTCACGTACAATATTCCCTGTGAAACCAAATAACACTATTTAAAGCAATTTTTTGGCAATTTACCTTATAAAACAACAACAAAGCATGAACAATTAAGGTGTAAATATCAACTATGTAGACTACTATCAGGCCTAATATTAAAAGGTCTCTACGACCATACAGTGTAAAAGGTCTCTATGACCGTGCAGCATAAGAGCCATTATCACCAGATTGAAAATTGACAACTTGAGGATTAAAGCGAACTCGAATCATAACCCGATTCGGAGGCCGGATCCAAAATAGTTAACTATGCAAGCCTATGGGCCATATATTAAAAGGTCTCAACGACAAAATGACAGAAAAGCCACCATCGCTGGCCGAAAACTCAAGAAAATATGAGGGTCGATTACAGCTCGAGTCGTAACGCGACTCGGAATCTGGACCCAAAAATCATAATATGCCTAAAAGCTCGGCATAAATGCCACTTTCACCGGCTAGAAGCTCAATGAGATTTAAGGGTCGATTACATCTCAAGTCCCAATGCAACTCGGAGACTGGACCGAAAAATCATAATATTCCTAAGGGCACGGCACAAATGCCACTTTCACCGGCCAGAAGCTCAATAAGATTTAAGGTTCGATTACAGCTCGAGTTGCAACGTAACTCAGAGACTGGACCCGAAAATTACAATACACCTATGGGCACAGCATAAATACCATTTATCACCGGCCGGAAAATCGCGAAAGATTAAGGGTCAAATGCAGCCTGAGTCGCAACGCGACTCGGAGACTGGACCGAAGATAAGTTAAGCTGTGAATACGTTTAAAGGATAAAATGATGCCATCGTTAGCTGATCAAATCTCCAGGCCATACGCCCGTAAAATCATTCCAGCCCGGAGCATAAAGAATCACCGTCCTCTGCCCATACAAACGGGAAAAAGCTTGAAGGCCAATAAAGCACGAGCCACAACGTGAATCGGAGACTGGACCTAAGAATAGTCGGGGGAACGAACGCCCAAAGGTAAAAAATGAAGACTACTACTGCCTGCCTGCACGAGCACGGAAGGCTCGAGGACAAGAAGGCTCGAACTAAAGCTGGACTCGAGAGACTTAGCTTAAAACAACCAGGCCATGCACGGAAGCCCCGGTGCCTGTTCACACCGAAGATCACGCTTGAGAGCCCCCGACACATCTGATCAAATCCAGACCTACGAAGGTCCTGCCATACGTCAAAACCAGCCTACCCGGCAAAAAGCAATAAAGGTACCGAAGAAACAAAACTCCAAATTCCTTCTTATGTATTACATGCACAAAAGGTGCCCTTTCCATCTGCAGGCACCCTACGCCTATGTCAAAAACAAAATGGTAAAAGAGGGTAAAATCTACACTCTGCGCTAAAAGGAGTACAGCTTGTCCAAATTCACCCTTCACAACCTTAGCAAAAGCCAACCAAGCGCCACGATTATTCTCCTAGCCCGAGCCAATTCTTTCGGGAAAAAGGAGCCCCTCACACCAGCCTTCTCGAATACTTATCTTCAAAGGCCACGAGGAACCAACTTTTCGAATCCCCCCTCTCGATCGAGGGGTCACTCCAACTCAGCTTGAGTGCCAACAGCACCCCACAAATGAGTTGCCATTCCCCAACTTGCCTTGGTTCGATCGAGCGCCACTTCAGCCCAAGCGACATCTATCTCATCTCCAAGCTACAGAGGATCAAATCTGGAATTTTCCAAATCTCATCCGGCCGAACTTTGGCGCTATCACAAGTCATAAGGATTCGACTCCGAAAGGTATAAACCTCGTCCAAAGCATTTGTCCCCTCCGAAGCCTAAATCAGCACTTGAGCCCCTAGCTCCCCACAAGTAACTCCAACACGGACGACATTACCCTTAAAGGTACTCCGAAACCTCCGCTTTTTACTATAACCAATATAGCAAAAAGAAAGAGAAAGCTAGCCCTAAGGGCAGAAGGGGGCAAAGCATGTACCACAGGAAATCACCTGCTCCACCAGACAGAATTTCTGCAGTTTGAGCCCAAAACTTCCAAAAGCAGATGTTCTCAGCATACACTCACATAGAATATACCCCAGAGGCCAATCCAAACAGTCCGAACACAGGCAGACCTCCGCCAGGGGACCACGTCCAAGAAGTCGTCGACGTTCCTGAAACAGGAAAGATCCTCCTAAAGGGCACCAGAAAACCTAGAGGAACTACCCGTACCTTTAAGGTAAGGGTTCGGCGGTCCGAAGTTATTAATATTATTCAAAGTCGGAATACAAAGGGCCTTACACAAGGCCATTTTGCATCGGTCGAGAGCTTCAAGCGGAACCAAAGTGGCACTCGAAGCATGGGCAACTCCTTAAATAAAGTCAACCGCATATGCTCCAGAAGGCCATTTTTGGTCTGAAAGGTACCCTCATGTGCCTAAAAAATAATCTCCTCTCGATACCTTTCCCGAGGGACCCAAGATTCCATTAATTATCTCCGCGTAATTCGAGGAACTCAACGGGCTGAGTCTATTAGGTTAGCCTAAGTTGGTCGGAAGCATGATTATTGGGCTTGAAAAAGAGCCACGTCGATCAATGATGGATCAGGAGAAACACTTTCATCCGAATCAGAAGCCAGTAGTTAACAACAAAGGAAGATGTTCAAAGGCATCAAGAGGCATAAAATTATACAAAAACAAGGCAAGGATTGAAAACAGAAGCCAGGAAAAAGTATATTTATATTCATAGAAATCCTTACATACGATTACATCTTGCACGATTACAAAAGCCCGCAGGCGACCTTTACAAAAGGAAAAAAGGGGAGGGGGCAGAGAGATACAGGTAATATGCAAGCCTAAGGGAGTAGCCTATATAAGTGTTGCGCTTCCGATATCATCCTTTCATGCGTATAACCTCAAAGACAATATCTTCCAAGTCCGGTCCCCACAGGGATCTTATCCCAATCCTCCCATAATGGCATCTTCAAAAGGAAGCTGGTAGAAGAGGAAGGCAGGGGAGAAGAGCAAAATGATGAGGGGGATATCGGAAGAAGGCGAGAAGTGGCTAGGTGAAAATTTTGTCTAGTACGGACTCCGCCAGCATGCTTATCTCGAAGCCACTTCTTGAGATATTACCTTAGCCCGGGAGGCAACAGCCAAGCAGGGACTATCGCCACACCCCCAGGAATCCAAAGGGGGTATAACACGCCAGGCCGAGGAAAGAGGGTGAGCAGCGGTGTATAATTCGAGCCCCCTCTTGAGTAGTGGTGGATAATCCAAATCTTTCCCCGGATCGAAGGAAATTGACCCCCTACATTGTTGTCCCGAGCCAACGGAGATAGCAATAACAATAACAACAGCATCGCAGTGGCACAAGCTCGTCCCACCAAAGAAAGATCGAGAGTCGATCTATATCATGCCTGACATAAGATCAAGGCCATGGGCCTCAAGCATAGCAGGGCAACAAAGGCAGTAAAATGGCAGGAAAGGAAAGAAGAACAGATATCGAAGGAAGTTTGAATGAAGAATTGATCACAAAGAAGCCCCATAAATGGGGAAGGGTAAAGTAACCGACAGCGCCATCACCGCCCTTGAAAAACGTAACAACAGGTGCAATTAATATGTTCATGGAAACTGAAATGATAGGAATAAAAGGATAACAACGATACGGCCCCGAGGAACAAGGAGTCATGATACTTCTAATGGTCCCGAGGAAGCGGGAAGGTGAAACGCCTCGACTTATGTGAAAGGGGCTACGCCATCAGCATAATGTCATTTCAAGAGCCAACGAAATGGGGTGTCAAAAACATTTCTTATCGCTTCCCTCTAAGAAACGCGAAGACTATCTGTGCGTGGTAAAATCAGGGGACTGATTTTCCCCCAGCGTGATGCTTAGAGAGTAAGCCCGAAGGCACGGGATCTCGGATCGGTCGCTTTACTCGAGATCTATCAATGCCTTTCCAAGATTGTACATCAGCTAAGGCCCCGATGAATAAAGGTATCCCCGAAGGATGTACCCGAGGTCGATGAAACCTATACAAAACGGCTCGACTCCAGCACTCCTACGACATAAATATAACGAGCTTTCACATCTCATTCTTTCATTTTCTACTATGTATTCTATACTAAGTTTGGACGTACTCTTTCTATAAAAGATGGGTCACCCACACATTGTAGAGGGGTATCCAATTATCTTACAAAAAAGCAATAATATTCTCTTTCCCCCTTTTCTCTAATTGACTTATGTCTCTCTGGTCCAAGTCATTTTGAATGTTAGCTATTCTCTTTGTTTTTCATTCAATATCCCTCGAGGTCGCCTAAACACTTTATCGTTTTCTCACTTGTTCTCTATTATTTCGCTCAATATTGATAGTATAGAGCCTTGTTTAGCTATATTTTTAACTTTTATCCCCTTCTCGATTACCCTCAATAGTCCGGGATAGGCTCAAACCTCGGCCCCAAGGTATCTTCTAGCTGATCTTATGCCCGGGCAATAGCGCCCTACTGGTTCAGTCACAGCCTTATTTAACTCGTTTTTCGTCATTATACTTCACATTTTAACACTAACCGCCCTAACAAACTAGCTCGGGAATAGATCACATATTTTTAGAATCCCATTTACAAATTTAACTATGGTTACCATTTTCACCATAAACAGTTTGGCGCCCACCGTGGGGCTAAAAATAATATTGATTATTTTCTTGCTAGTTTCATCACTCAAACGCACGTTATCTTTCACACTTTTTCTTGCCTGAGACCCTTTGATTGCAGGTCAAAATGTCTGGCTCGATAAACAGAGTTGAGAATAACAACCTCGAAGATAATAGGGAAAACGGTGTGGCTGTCACGGCCGCTGGAGCACCTCCACAGAATCTTGATGTCGTTCCCTGACCAATCCTAGTAGACACAGATTCTCAGGATGTGCAACAAGTGGACGAAACTTCTCACACTGATATAAGTGTACGACACAGCGACCAACAGGAAGCATAAAAAACCCCGGCCTGGGAAGAACAGGAAGTTAGTCTTCATGTTATTTTCGAGATGTTGCAGGCACAACAACTAGCCATTGTTTAGCTGCAAATCCATCCAAGAACCCCCAGTACGGTGGCACCGGAGATAGCTTCCCCCACCGGGCGAGTACTTGAAAGGTCAAGCAATAACGGGTCAGTGGCTGATCCCGCCATTGTAAAAAGGCTCGAGGACCTCACCAAAATGATTGAATCAGGAGAGAAAATGATCGCAGCCAACGATAAAAGGGTCGAGACCTATAACTCCAGGGTCGATCAGATCCTAGGCACTCTTCCAGTCCTTAAGGGTTTAGATTCGAAGAAATTCATTCAAAGGCCATCCCCGAAGAAGCGGTCCCGAAACCTATCCCCAAAAAGTTCAGAATTCCAGATCTCCCCAAGTACAACGGCACCTCTGACCCTAACGAATACGTCACTGCGTTCACCTATGCAGTAAAAGGCAACGACATAAAGAACGACGAGATCGAGTCCGTATTGCTGAAAAAGTTCAGAGAAATGCTTTCAAAGGGGGCCATGATGTGGTACCAAAACATGGCTCCCAACTCCATAGATTCATTCGCCATGTTGGCGGACTCTTTTGTAAAAGCACACGCCGGAGCCATCAATGTAGCGACAAAGAAGTCTGACATTTTCAAAATCAAGCAGAGAGAGAATGAGATGCTACGGGAATTGTACAGACGGACCCGAAGATGAACAACCAGAGGGCCCCATAATAATATAATCTCAAACCTCATATCACAATATCGAGAATAAACTCTATAGTCACAAATAACTACAATGCCTTAAATCAGTTGCGGTGTGCAACCCTATCCCAATATCATATCATATCATTTCCTGTTGTGGCGTACAACCTGATCCCCCAATATAAATTTATTTCAATACTATTACGGCATGGAACATATTCCCTACATTAATTCATTAACATAAATAAAAAAACACCACTATCCACAAAATATAAACACAAAAAGGGAAACGAAACGTATGAAACAATAAGGAGTTACCAGCACAAACGGAGAATAGCCAATACTTCATAATCCTAAACCTTGGGCAAATATTAATATCGAAATAGCTAATTGGCTCACATAAACGGAATGACATAATAAATCTCTTCAAGTAATATAAGGACAATAAAATCAAGTATCATATATGAGACATCAGAAATATACAATTAGTGCAATTAAAAGCATGTAGCAGGTACGCAGATATTGTGTGAGAAATGTACAAATAAAAATAAGTAACAATTAAATAACAAATAATAAGTAAATCATGGATAACAAGTAAGAACATGTAGCAACCAATGTATGTAACTAGATATAATATGGAATAAATAAAGACGTGGAAGTGAATATCCCAATCGTACATGCTTTAACCCCATGACGGACTCGTCACCTTTCATGTATGCTATTTTCTCACATAATTCATATAACAAATAGACCAATAAGTCCTATTTTCCTTAAGTCAAAGTTAGGCACGATACTTACCTCACTTTGCAGCCAAAGCAATCAACCAACTACGGCCTTGCCTTTCGAACAAGCCTCCAATTAACTGAATCTAGCCAATACCGATCATACAATTCAAAATAAGCTTTAGAAACTACCTACGAATGAAAAAGGCTCAATCTTTGATGAAATTAAAAAAGTCAACAAACGTCAACCCGGGCCTGCTTGATCAAAATTCAAGATTCAGACCAATATCCGATTATCCATTCACCCCGAGCCTGATTATGTATTTTATTTCAAAATTCAACTTCAATTTGAGGTCTAAATCTTAATTTTGCAAAATTCCTAAATTTTACTCAAATCCCTAATTTCTACCATGGTAATCCTGCATTTGAAGTTAAAAACTCATGAAAATTAATGAAGAACTGAAAGAAAGTGGATTAGAGTTACCTAGTACTGAATTTGGGAAGAAAACATTCTTCAAAAACCGTTTCTAGAGTGTTTAGGATTGAGAAATGGTGTAAAATGAGTTAATCCCCCTCTTATACCCAGCTGCAAGTGTTGCATTTGCAAAGTCTTATTCGTAAATGCAATATCGACAAAAGTTAAGACATTGATCACAAATGTGATATGTGCATCAGGCCCAGCTAAGTTGCAAATGCAATATTTTTTTCGTAAATGTGAAGCTCACCCCCAGTACACTATGTTGTAAATGCGACACTGAGATCCAAATGATGTCTCATCTTAGTTCGCAAATGTGAACTTTTCTTTCCAAAAGCAAAGTTCCAACCCATCATCCCAACATTGCAAATGTGAACTCTTGTTTGCAAAATCCAAGCTCGCATCTACAAAAGACACCACAAATAGGAGATGCATCGATAGTCTTCAAACCATCCAAACACATTCGTAACACATTCAAAACTCACCTGAGTCCTTCAGACTCAAAACCAAACATGTGCACAAGTATAATAACATCATATAAACTTCCTCGCTACGTCAAATCATCAAAATAACATCAAATAATAAGAATCGATAATCAAAACTCACTATTTTCACCATAAAAACTCATTTTTACAATTATTCACATAACGTGCCGAAATACGCTCGGTCACCCCGGACCCTGACCAAAATTGCGTACAAATTCAAAAACATCATACGAACCCACTAAAATCGTTAAAATACCAATCCGAAGTCGTTTACCAAGAATATTAACCGTAGTCAACACAAGTCGCATTTTAAGCCTAAAATCACTTTTTCTTCAAATTTTTATGTAAATACTTTCCGGAAAATAACATGGACCACACACGCAAATCAAAAAATATTAAATGAAGCTTATATAGCTATCAAAATATGGAAATAAAGCCTATTACACAAATATCCTATCGGGTGAGCACACACATTCGGACATTGAACTAAAGAGTGTCCAAGTCTTTTGCAATGCTTACACTATTTAGGAACACTTCCATATTCCACTTTCTGAGTAAATCACGTTAGTGGGCTATCCTCAAAATCATGTTCTCTCCAGATACTAGTTAGAAACAGTTTAGTGAGGTCTACCTCCAACCTAACCTTGGCCATACTCAGTCGAGTTTCACAAGAGGTAGCAGCATCCAAAAGAGAGGATTACCCGCACGACCCAAAATTTTTCTCACATAGTACCATGTGTGACAATGGAAAGTCAACTCAGACAGCAGCACCCAAACATGAACCATGGGGGAATCATGTTCATGTTTAAAATCAAGTGACCACATTTATAGCCACAATTGAGCCCCGTGCATATTAACAGACCTTATATAGTAGACATTCTTAAAATCTTCCTCATTACTTAAGTCGATAAAAACGGTATAATTGTCATAGGCACCAATTTTAACTAATCGTTTGATTGCTACTCTTTCCATGAAAGCAGCTATAATGACCTCAATCTTAGGGCCGAGTTTCAAAAATTTACCTACAATGGTGAGCTTGCATTTTTCATCTATGACTCCGTATAAATCTTTAGCCTAAAAATGATTGTTGGGATTCCATTATGGGTGGTGGTGCGAGCTTGGACTAACGAACATCCATAACCTGTTAGGAGGTTTACTGATAGATGGAGGACTAGCCATCGTGGTCGCATAGCCTGGGTTTCCTTGAGTCACCTCCATTCATGAGGTTTGCCTCATTCTTGGCTTCCGATGGAGTAGGAAGACTTGCTGGTGGAAGCTCCTCCAGCATGCCCATGGGAGAAGCACGTTGGCCTTAAGCGCTGAAAAGGGGGTTTAGTTGATTTTGTGCCGTTAGGTAGAGAGAGAATTTTTTTCAATTCTTTTAATTTAATGCTTTTGGTTTTCGAAACCTAAAACAAATTTTAGGTTATTATATAACAATAAAATTATTATTATTATTATTATTATTATTATTATTATTATTATTATTATCATCATAATTCTACTATAATATATCATAACCATATACCAACGCGCCATGCACATTATGACATCAATATTTTAAATCAAAACTAAATTCAAACCACTATAAAAGCAGCTAATAAATTAAAGGGAAAAAACGAAGAGGAAACCCTCCACTATAAAAACAGGAAACTAAAATAATACATAAAAAAGAAACGCTCCCTGGGCACACAAAAAAGCTCGTTTGCGTAATCAAGTGCGTACTCTAGGAAATGATATCGGCGAAACAAAACTACACGATAACTCTTATGTGTGTACATGAATTAGGTTGGCTCCATTGTTATTAAACCAAACCAAATCAACTACATCGATTTGAATTGGTTCAATTTTTTTAGATTTTTGGGGTTGGTTTATTATATGAATGTTATTTCAATCCTATTTTGATATAAAAGTAATAGATTAAGTATTGGTAAATAAATATAATTTAGTAAGAATTAAGAAAAACAAACAAACATATAATTTATTAAAATATTATTATAGGTGAATTATTTTACTAAACATGATAGATATTTTCTTAGTGGTTTAACGATAATTTTTTATTAATGTACACTTTCAAGGTTAATCGAACTTAATAATTAAACACAAAAATTAACATGAAACTTAAATAGTGATAGGTCCTATTTAATTTTAAAATAACTAATAAAATAATATTTTAAATATAAAAAAAGATATGAGAGTTTAATAGATCTTGACACATGAATATGAAAGAACAAAAAGATTGACGCATTTCAGTAATGCTTAATAAGAAAGTGGTAATATAAACCATTATTTAAAGTAAATAAAAATGGATGCACTTCATAGTTCTCTTCAACATTACATCCCATGATAGGATTGTATACGGTCAAAATCGGGATGCCCCATTTTGTTCGACAAACCAAGGCTGGTACGTGGTAGATCAAGTTTGGACCTCGATTTTATCTATGGGGGGGGGGGGGGGGGGGGGGGTTGTTATGTTATCGAGACCTTGGGACCAATTAAGCTCGAGTTTGACCAAGATGGAGATCAAATCTAAGTCGAGTAACAAAAAACTGAGATATCCGGGATCGGCCAAGGATAGTGGCGAGAATTTCGGCACGAATCAAATCAAGACTGGTTAATCAGCCAATCATAGGATTTCCTTTCATATTTCGAATTGTACCTTAAGTAGAATTCTTCTACTATATAAATGGGGTTCTAATCATTTGTAAGATAGATGGTTCACAGAGATCAAAGAAATATAATATTCTCTCTTTAATTTACGTTCTCTTGTTTATCAGTTTGTAGCCTTTTCAATGTTCTTACTCTACTAAGCTCGAGGGTATTCCAACTTGAGGACGTTGTTCAAACATTGGTTATTTTATATTCTTGTCAATTTCATCACTTATCTCTAAATTAATCAATTGGTCTTGAGTGAAATCACGTATCCTTAAAACTACATTAAAAGTTTAATTGTTACTCGATTTTTCGGATAAATAGTTTGGCGTCAACCATGAGGCCTGGTATTCATTCTCGTAACACACACTACTTTACGCTTATTCTTGTGAGTGTTTTTTATTTCAGGATTGTCTAACTCGCAAGAAGTATCCACTCCCGCTGATAATGGTCTCGCTTTCCATGGAGAAAACGATAATGTAGCCACCTCAGGGATCAAAGTGCCTCAGGCTGGCTAGGAAGAAGTACCAATCGCAGACCCCATCGATGTCTATTCACATGTCGCCTTAAATGAAAATCTAGGCGTTGATCCTGAAGGTAGCATACGCAGGGAAGTTTGATCAGGTGGCCAAGGTACGCAAGGTGGAGAAGACGGTAGAGTTAGCCTCCAATTGATATTTGAAATATTATAGGTTCAGCAGGTTTCTATAGTGCAACTACAGAATCAGCATCGAGCACCAAGTGGGATCGAGCCAGAACCGAAACTAGAAGTTGTTCGTAGGTACGAACCTATACCGGAGAGATCAAATGCTAGTGTCTTGGGGATCAACCCTACCATTATGAAAATGCTCGAGCAACTCACTAAACGGATTGAATCAGGATAAAAGAAAATCGAGGTGAATGATAAAAAGGTCGAAACATACAACTCCCAGGTTGACCAATACCGAAGGCACCACCGTTTTTAAAGGGTTTTGCATTCGAAGAAGTTCGTGCATAAGCCTTTTCCTCCAAGTGCGGCTCCAAATCCCATTCCAAAGAAATTTCGCAGGCTAGAAATTCCCAAATACAATGGGACACGCTAAGCTTAATGAGCATGATACTTCTTATATGTGTGCCATTAAGGGAAATGACCTTGGAAGATGACGTGATTGAATCCGTGTTTCTAAAGAAATTCGGAGAAAATCTATCAAAGGGTGTCATGGTATGGTACCATAATTTACCACCTAATTCTATTGATTCATTTGTTATGCTTGCAAATTTCTTTAAAATGGGCCACGTTGGAGTCATTAAGGTTGCAACTAGAAAGTCAGACCTATGCAAGGTAAGGCAAAAAGACAACGAGATGCTCAGCAAATTCGCATCTCGATTTCAAATGGAACGAATGGATCTACCACCGGTCACCAACGATTGGGATGTCAAGCCTTCACATGAGGTCTCAACCGACAGAGTTCTATGGCTTCACAGCAATTGAAGCAAAGTTTGATCGAGTACGCTGTGTCATTTGGACCGACGTACATAATCGATATCATTCAAAGATTAGGGTCGAGGATGATCAATTAGGGACCCCTTCCAGGTTCGTTTATCCTAACAGGCCCTTAGATAGTATCAAAAGGGAAATCAATCGAGAGCCAAGGTCAAATAGAGATCAATATCAACTGTACAACAGAGACCATAGAAGCAGCGGGTCTGGGCGAAGCTTCACACGAAATGAGGGGAGAAGTGATCAAGGTCAAAATTCACGGGGACCTGATATTGAGGGAGATCATATTAAATATCCAAAATTCAAATGAAAGTACGACCCCATTCCAATTCTTTCTATTTTTCAACTAACACTTCCAGGCTATCGACAAGGATCAACACGAAGCTTTGGATCTTAATGCACGCATTGCACTCTTTTTCTTTTAGACCGGTTTTTTTCCCAAATGGGTTTTTCCTGTGAGGTTTTTAAAGAGGCAATCATTGTTCGTGCGAACTTAAAACAATTCAATAGTATCTGAGGTCCCCTACAATAAGACTTGAGCGATGGGGGCATTACCCTCGAATGTCTACTTCGTTGCAAGGAAATTACTTCGTGACAGCGGTGTCTCGATAGGAAATTGTTGTAAGGGTTAAAGGGTCAAATGAACCATGCCCCTATAGGTTAGTCAAGCCCTAACAACAAACATGCACACATGTATAACCATCCATTAAGAGAAGTATTTTTCCTTGCCGATATTCCTACTTCATACTCTTGATCTATTGTGTAAACATGCTTAAGGGTCGATCATGAAGAAAGTTCAATCAATTAACCCCACGATTGAGGACTTCCATTCGAAAAACAAACGAAATTGAACAACTACAATTTACCATAAGACCTTAAAGGTGACCCTTGATTTTACAGGCCACGGCCACCCCACTCGGGGACTGACACTTTAGGCAAGCTCGAATTGAAATGGAAAATAAGCCCAAAGGGTATGTTCCGAAATAAAAAGGCTATGGCCAAATTAACGCGGATCAGAGACGTCCGAAATCCGTAACAAATAAAAAGGCCTGAAGGCTACTTCAACTTCAATTTCGAGAAAGTCCTCACTTAATCATAAAATCCCAAGGGCTATCTTAACCCGAGTTCGAGTAAACTCTCAGTCGAGGACTATCTATAAAGCCTAAGGGCTAACTTCACTTCGAGTTTGAGCAAGTCCTCACTCGATCATAAAAGCCTAAGGGCTATATTAATTCGAGTTCGAGCAAACTATCACTCAGGGACTATCTATAAAGCCTAAGGGATAACTTTACTTCGAGTTAGAGCAAATCCACACTCGACTATAAATCCTAAGGGCTAACTTCACTTTGAGTTCGAGCAATTCCTTATTCGATCATTTAGCCTAATGGCTAAATTCACTTAGAATTCGAGCATGTCCTCACTCGATCATAAAAGCTCGATGGCTATCTTTGCCCAAGTTAGAGCAAACTCTCACTCATGGTTTGTCTATATATCCTAAGGGCTAACTTTACTTCGACTTCGAGCGAATCCTCACTCGACTGTTAAGCCTAAGAGCTGCTCAAACTCTAGTCAAATGGCCATTCGGGTTCCATCGATCTCGGTCGAAGGTTCAAAGCCCCAAGCATGGGTTTTATCAAGGGCCTCACTCCGAGGCTGACAATTGGCACGTTCGGCAACCTCCTTTGCTCGAACCTGAGTAATTTCCTTTTGTGAAACGGTTGTAGATGTTTTGGCCATTTTGTTTTTGTGAGTAAGGGAGAATAGAGATTGGAATATTTGGTGCTTTGAGAGGAACAAGCAAAGGAAATCGAACTAAATTTGTTTCTTGTTATTACACTCCAAAGAATGAGGGGGCTGTCTATATATGGTCAAAATCGGGATACCACCTTTTGTTCGACTGACGAACGCTGGAACGTGGTAGATCAAGTTTGGACATCAACGGCGCGATGTTAAGTTATCGAAACCCTGGGACCGATTAAGCTCGAGGTTGACCAAGATCGAGACCAAATATGATGGAGATAGAAGCTAAGTCGAGTAACCAAAAATCGAGAGATCTGATATCAGCCAAGGATCATAGCGAGAATCTCGGCACGAATCTAGTCAAGACCGGTTTTCAGCCAATCATGGGATTCCTTCCATATTTAGAATTGTAACTTAAATAGAATTTCTCTACTATATAAAGGGGGTTATAATCATTTGTAAGATAGATGGTTCACACAGATCAACGCAATATAATATTCTCTCTTTATTTTACATTCTCTTGTTTATTAGTTTGTTGCCTTTTAACTGCTCTTACTCTACTAAGCTTGAGGGTATTCCAACTCGAGGATGTTGTTCAAACATCAGTTTGTTTTATATTCTTGTTAATTTCATCACATATCTCTGAATTGATCAATTAGTATTAAGTGAAATCATGTATCCTTAAAATCACATTACAAGTTTAATTGTTACTCGATTTTTTAAGTAAACAAGGATCACAAATATTTTTAGATATTTTTTTAAAGAAAATTCTATATAAACTAAAAGTATATAGAAAAATTATATATTTATACTTCGATTTTGTGTTAGAGTTCTTTTGCCAAATACCAAACTTAATTGAATTTTTAATCGATTTTGTTTGACTTTTTGATTTTGCGTGATTTTATTGTTCGGTTTGAACTCCCATAAATTAACCGCATTACATGTAACTAATATCTTCACCACCAACTACAAAGTTCCTGTGGAACTACATTATCTTTGTTGAAACATATTGATAAGAATAAATGTCATTTTAGTTACCTACAGTGTTGAAACGCAAAAAGGCCGAGCGTGTATTTAAAAATGTAAAGGAAAAACAGAAAATTACAATAATAAATACCATCTAAAGTTTCAGTAGGACATCATTATCTATGTTTAAAATATTGATAAGAATATGTCATTTTACCTACTGTATTCAAAAGTAAAAGGCCAGGCAATTTTTTAACTTATATACCTATTTCTTTCCATAAAATATAGTCGAAAGATGAACTCGAGTTTTTTGTTTTTTTCAATTACATCTCTCTAAGCAACATGTCTTTTCTGTGCGTCAAATAACGTAGAAGATATTATTGGCAGTATTCCTAAAAGTCAGAAACAGAATCATTTCCGCCTAGTGAACCCAAGCCTCCCTATCTCGGAGAAAAAAACATTTACAGAAAAGCAAAATCCAATCTTTTCCTTATGAAGAACCCAACAAAACCGCATACCAGGTCAAGTTTTTGCCTAACTTTCCAGCATTTCATCATGTGCTATGAGGTCCAATTTGGCGTCCATATGATAAAAACAAATTATGACTTTATCTCGATGTTTCAACTGTATTTGATTACTATTACTCCTCCTATACCAATTTATGCGGAGGTGTTAGGAATTCGAGAGTCGAACAAGTTATTCTTAATATTGAAAACTAGGGCCGGATTTAGGGGGCGCAAGGGGTTCACTCGAACCCATTTCGTCGAAAAATTACACTGTATATATAAGGCAAAATTTATTTTTTATCTCTATATATTAAGTTTTGAACCCCCTTAACTCTATATATTAAGTTTTGAACCCCCTTATCACAATTCAAAAGGATAGTTTAGTGGTCAAGGGGATTCAAAATTTATATAAGGTCATGAGTTCAATTCCCACTAGCTACAAATTTTTTTTTTCTGAACCACCTTCCGGGAATTCCTGCATCCGCCACTGTTGAAAACATGAATTATTATAACTTATAATACTTTTTATATAATTTTAAAATATATAAATTTTATTTTAAAAATTTAAAGATCTTATGTTCAAATATTCTATCAAAATTAAGAAGTTTGAATCTCGAAAATACAAAATTATCATATAAATTCGAACCAAAAAGGTATATGTTTTTGGCTTTCAATCCAGGGAGGACAAAGCTTTTGAGTTTTCATATTGTCACGACCCAAATCTTCCTATGTAAGAGGTCGTGATGGCACCTAGTCTTAGGGACTAGACAAGGCTAACATTTACTGAAATAATGACAATAATAAATAACACTTGACAAATGCGAAGAAGAAACCTCGATACAAAGTTTAAAATTCCAAAATCGGTAGTACAAGTCATATGATCTACAGAGTTTGCTAGAAACCTCTAAATACAATTGCTTCGCAATAAGGATAAACAGTGTAAAGAAATATCAGAAAGTGACTCCGAATCCTGCGAACGCAGCAGTAGGTTTACCTTGAGCCTCCACAGTGAAAATTAGCACAGCACGGGAACGATCGACTGACTTCGACATACCTGGATCTGCACAAAAATTATGTAGAAGTGTAGTATGAGTACACCATAGCTGTGCCCAGTAAGTATCAAGACTAACCTCAGTGGAGTAGTAACGGGGGACAGTCAAGACACCTACTGGACTAGATAACCTGGACAAGTATAAGTGAGGAACTAACAGAGTATGATATCTGTACAAAACTACGCATAATGGCAATAATGATTCAGTGCTTCAACGAGAAACAGAAGTAACAATTAGCGGCGAAGCACAAAAAGTAATAACACAGTAGAGTAAGTTGATCACAATCTAAATCCGATGAAAAAAGATAAGGAAGGACAAGTAGCAACTCGATAAGAATAACCGTTATCACACCAGGTCCATTCAATAGTCTCCACGAGGTACTATACCTCAATTATATTCACAAGCCACGGGTCTCACTTTGTGAACCCTAAACACTTGGCATCTTGTGCCCTCATTTCAACTAATAACTTGCACGGACAACTCACATGTCAGTAGAACCGTTCTCACATAGAAAGAAAGCAGGCTAGGGTGTGCATCAATACTCAATAATATCAGGATTCATCCTCTTAAACCGATAGGAGTGATTAAATACGTGTATGGTTGTGCAAGTATTCTAACACCATTCATGCTAGCTAGGCAGCTAGTAGGTATCGAGAAAATGGACAACACGTAAGAATATTTTCCCACAATTTTTTCACAAGATAAAACTCACATAGGTAGGTACGCCACTACACAAATATTAACAGCAAGAATGCCCCTAGGTCATCACAAGTCATCACAGTTCAATCCCGACATAGCCCACTGTTATAACCCATATCCACACGCGTTAGTTCATGCCATATGTTAGTTAACACAAATCCAATAAGTAATTA
>MU726748.1:0-10908 GCA_026770625.1 Nicotiana glauca | reverse complement strand
GCTGGAATTTATGAACTTGCACATGTGGTTGGCGAGTATCATTTATTATTCTTGCTTCTATTACCTCACCGAGGTTAGTTATGATACTTGCAGAGATATGGGTTTGGTTGTACACATGCTACGTTCTGCACCTTTTGTGCAGATTTTGGAGCTGAGATGACGTGGATGGAGATAGTTGGCATTGAAGATGTACCTGCCTTTCTGGATATAGCTACCACTTGTCCTTGGAAGTTTTAGATTTGAATTCTGTTTATGTACATTCCAAACAAATGCTGTATTATTTCATATCAGTCTTGTAAATCAAAGTCTTAGTGGCCCATGACTTATACTACCAATCCTTGGGTTATTGTATTGGAATTCAGTTATTTCACTTATTGTCTTTTGATTATTTTCATTAGAATTATGTTGACTGTTAGCTAGTTTACCTAGCGGGTTGTATTAGGTGCCATCACGACTAGGAGGATTTAGGGTCGTGATAAAACCCCTTCAACTATTGCACCTCTCCAAGTCTGGGGCTTAAAATATGAAATAATGGGTTTAAGTCCCGAAATTACACAAGTTATAAGTCTGCCCAACGATACCCTTTGCGAACTCTACCTAAGCCTCATGCTTGTGAAGCACAAACCAGCTCCAGCCTCAAATACCCATCGCGTATGTGATCTATCGCCTGTAAACGTGATGGACTGCCAACCACATGCCTACGCGAATATGGTCAGTTCCAGACAAACATGAAGGCTCACCTCTAGCCTTCCCCCAACCAGCGGTCCATTTATGCAAACTCGAAGTCCGCTGATAACAAAGCCCTACGAATGACACACACCTATTGCAAATGCGAAGAATGAAAATCCCACTGCCTCAAATAAGCCGTTGCTATCGTGAGACCTGCTCTGCGATTGCGAAGCACACCCGATACCAACAGTCTTTCCGCAATTCAACCAAGTTCTATGTGGTGTAAAATTCCCCTGAGCCATCCGAGATCCCATCCAATCATACCAACAAGTTCGTAGGCACTACTCAAACCTATCCAAAGACTTCAAACACAGGCACAATCACCACATCTATGAATCGATGATCAAACCATAACTTGAACTTCTCTTAAGTTTTTAAGCTTTTAACTTCCAACCAAACATCCGATTCCTTTCACACCAACTTGTTATACCACAAGAATTTGCACATAATTCCAAAATGATATAAAAAATCTATTTCTTGTCTCGGGAAAACAATCCGACCCTAATAGCCTCAAAGTCAACTCTTGGTCAAGCCTATAAATTTTTCCAAATCTTCAAATTTCTAACTTTTGACGATTAGAGTCAAATCAACCTGGAACCTCCAAATCCAAATCTCTTGATGCTCCTATGTAAAAAATAACCATACAAACCTACTAGAACTATTAAATCACCATTCCGAGGTCATTTACACAAAAGTGAAATGTTGGTCAACTTTATGACTTAGGCTTCAACCATGAGACTAAGTGTTTAATTCATTCCAAAACCTTCCCGAAACTAATCCACCTATCCCCTCAAGTCACATAACAATTAATACACACATGTGAATAACCAAATAGCAAAATTAGACACAAATACACAATACAACTAGTTGGGTCATTACACTCTCCCCATATTAAGCAAACGTTCATCCTCGAATGGGTTTAGAATCATACCCAGGATATAAAAAAGGTAAAGATATCTAATCCACATATCATGCCTCGATCTCCCAAGTTGACTCCTCGACTAGTTAACCTCTCTACTAAACCTTCACTGATGCGATATTTTTTCGACTTCAACTTTCGAATATGCAGATACAAAATGGCAATCGACTCTTCATCATAAGTCATATCCTTGTCACACTACACCGATCCTCAATCCAAAACATTTGATGAATTCTCATAGTACTTTTGAATCATGGAACATGAAATACCGGATGAACTACCGATGGGTTGCAAAGTAAGTCTGTAGGCCATCTCACCAACTCTCTCCAAAACTTGAAAGTTCCAATATAACGAGGGCTCAACTTGCCCTTCTTCCCAAATCTTATCATAACCTTCATGGGTGAAACTCTGAGTAGAACCTTCTCACCCACCATGAATTCTACATCATGAGCCTTCCTATTAGTATTAACTCTTTTGCCTAGACTGCCATGTACGAAACTGTAATGACCATACCAGTTATTTTATATAATTTCACCCCGTTTTCCTTTTAGATGATTTACACATGTGTGTTTATGGTGTTTTTGATTTTCGGGGTTTATTGGTTTCGTTCCAGGAAGATTATGGGTTGAATTGGACCCTTTGATTCTTAGCTTAGAAGCTTGAGTTATTTGTGTTGGCCAATAGTTGACTTTTGTGAAATGACCCCGAAACTGTGTCTTGATGGATCAGATAGCTTAATATCATGATTTTAGACTTAGGTGTATGCCCGAAGTTGAATTAGGAGATTCCGTAGGTTGATTTGTGTTGTTTTGCCAAAAATTGGCAATTTGAGGCTTAGAAGTTTGACGGTAGGTTGACTTTTGTCTATAGGGTTTGGAATGTGATTTTGAAACTTGGAATAGGTAGGATATGTTATTTAGAGCTTTTCTTCAAAATTTTGTATCGTCTGGAGTTGATTTGATATGATTTAGATGCTTATTTCTCGAACTTTACTTTGAAATTCATGTGTTTTAGTGTCTGATTCGTATTTCTAGATGTTATTTTTGTATTTTGATCGCGATGTTTGTATGTTTTTTAGACTTGTGTGAATGTTTGGTTTGGACCCCCGAGGGCTCGGATGAGTTTCAGACATGTTTTAGAATGGTTTGGACTGAAAACAGGAATCCGGTGTGTTGATGCCTCGAGTGTTGCATTTGCGAACACCAGGTTCACAATTGCGACCTTAGTAGGGGGATCCCAAATGTCGCAACTACGATAACTAGGTCACAATTGCGAAGTATTTCAAGAAATTGGGTAGTTCGCATTTGCGAGGAGGATATGCTTCGCAAATGAGAAGCCAATGTCACATTTGCGACCCTCTCTTAGGTTGTCAGTGGCCCCATTTGTGTGGATTTCTTCGCAATTGCGACAACTGCAACTGATCAAAATTGCTGGGATTCGGAATTTTTCAACATAGTCTCTCATTTTAGAACCCTAGACTCATGAGGCGACTTAAAGAGGGAATTTTTATCTACAAACTTTGGGCAAGTGATTCTAATCAATTTACGACTATATTTCATGAATGTATCTTAGATTTGACGTCAAATCCATGTGAATCAAAGAGGAAAAATTGGGAAATTTTGTCAAGTTTTAAAAAAATAAGAACTTGAGTTTTGAGAGTTGATTTGGACTCGAATTTTAAAGCTAATCACATATATGGACTCTTGGGGTTATGGGTAGTCGAAATCTATCTTTGGACGCGTGTTTTGACCAGGTGAGCCTCGTGTGACTTTTGTGTACTTTTTGGAAAAAGTGTAAAGATCATAGCTTTATCTATTGTGATTGTTTTCACTTGCATTGTTTGATGATATTAAGTCAATTTTAGTTAGATTTGAGCTGTGTGGAGGAAAATTTTAGGGGAAAAGCTACTTCTAAGGGTTGAGTTGGCCTAGTTAAGGTATTTATCTTGTAGGCTTTGTGTGGAGGAACTACCCCTTAGGATTGATTGTGTTATTTGTATTATATGAAAGTCGTCTATGCAAGGTGACTAGTGGGTACACGAGTTATATATGGTATTTGACCGGTTTAGGTTATTTAGACTATTTCCATGCCTTGAATTGAATTATCATATCATGTTTTAATTCTCTTTATAAATATACTTTTTACATGTGTTAGTCTATCCTTACATGCCTTATTTGACATTGTTAATACTTGTTCTACCTCTTTTTTGTTGTTTTGTTCTTATATGCCTAGTTGAAGTCATTGCCTTGTTACATCTTTAATTCTTGAATTACTTGTAACTGAGGTTGTTATTTCGTGAAGTATCTTCTTGTTGAGTTATTGGTGTTGAAGTTGTGAAAGTTGTTATCACATTGAGGTGTAGTTGTTAATTGTTTAGATATCTTCTTTATTGAGCAATTCACATTGATTGTTATTATTGATATACTTGTACACATTGTGGTTGATCCGTGGGATATTGTTTTGGAATTATTGATATTGATGATTTTTTGGGATATTGTTGTGGTGCGAGTTATTATTGTGTTGTGTTATTGATGCACATGTGGAAGTATAAGGATAGGGGTTAATGTGCAAGCAGCGACATAAGGTGGGATTTATGTGTGTGTTACTAGCAAGGGATTAGTTGAAGCCACATAGCATCATAAAGTGTGCTAAAGTGCGTGTAGCTATTTCGAAAAAATATTTTAAAAACTATCTAAATTTAAGGCTCACGTGGCGACACAAGGAAAGATTATCATTGAAATTGAGAAATGTGAATACGAGGCGGTACCTCGGTCGTGATTCTTGTAGTGTATCTCATGTTGTAAAGAGTTATTGGCAGAACAATTCTTGTTGCTTTTATTCTTCCTTGGCTTATCAGTTTATCCCTATTTGGCTATTGTGATTCTCTTTATTTGGTTCCTTCTTGTTATCTCTATGCCTACAATTCTATCATTAGTCTATGTTATTAACTTGCTTCGTTATCATTTATTTCTCCGCCTTCCATTACTTCTCATTATTGTATTTTCATTTTGTTTATTATGTCCTAGTAGGCATCTTGACTTGGCCTCATCACTACTCTGCCAAGTTTAGGATTGATACTTATTGGGTACCGTTGTGGTGTACTCATATTACTCTTCTGCATTTTTGTGTGTGCAGATCCGTTATGTCTTCCTATGCTGGACGTTAGTGATTGATTGTAGCTTCTTTTCGGAGACTTCAAGGAATACTTGCCCAGCATTCGCAGGCCTCGAAGTCACCTTCCATTATCTTTTCATTCTATTGTATTTTCATATTCAAACGGTGTTGTAGTTGTTTAACCCAAAAATGAGTAACAATTCAATTTGTCTGTGGTTTAAAGGATATATTGTTTAATTCAAAATGAATAATTAAGAATAACAAGTAAATGAATTAATGAAAAAATAAAAGGTTAAACCAATCGTAATGTAATGGCCAAGCCTAATTAGATTGAACAGTAGAATTCGTCCCCGATTGGACTATTGATTCAAGCTCGGTTGCGAGTGAAAAAAGAACAAATGAATAATGACTTGAATAGTAGCTAGAAGAAAAATTAAACTTTTATTGCTTTGATTAGTGTGTCACAATGTGTCAGAATAAAGAAAACCCTCCCCTTTATATAGTAGGAGAATTTCAGTACCAGTACAAGTATAAAAAAGGTAAAAATCTTTTTTTCCTGGTAAATGTTGATGTACACTTGATATTTAATAGGATTTGCGCTGTAATATTCGGTTGTGGGTGAAAATTACGCATCCTGCTCATCATGCATGACCGTTCATCGCGTACTCATAGGTCCAAAAGCTATACTTGGCCCCGGTCTATCATTTCACCGTGTCCGATCTCAGATACATCGTTCACTCCTCCTAGGTTTCAATACAAGGGACTCCTAGCCTAGAATATAATTGGTTTAATTCGTGCTTACCCTTTGTTACTTCATTGGGGAACCAGGGAAAACTCTGCCCCCAATTTTACACGTACAAAGATTGTCCCCTCATTTTCCAGAGAGTAGATTTATCGAAGCGATGAAGTGATAAGTTAACCTTGGTTCGTTCTTCCGTATGCTATAACCGAGTTGATGGGTCAGCAAAACATCCCATCTGTAGCATCGTTCTGACTTAGGACACGTGTTAGCTGTTGGTTGACCGTCCTCGAATGTGAAACATCATGCATTGATTACCCTATCTCTGTAAAAGCTTTAACCCTTTTTCACTTTTTAATTTTTTGACTCCAGAGCTTCTTGATTTAGCTTTGAAATTCTTCACTTAACTTTAACCTCTTCAAGTCTTCATACATTGTTTTCTAGATCTTCATATCTTCATCTTCAAATCTTCATACTCTTTCTTTAAATCTTCAAGTTAGACCTTCATACCTTTATCCCTATCTTAAAATCTTCATCCATATCTTCAAACCTTCATAGTTACCTTCAAACCTTAATAATTTCCAGAATGCGATGGCTAAAATGTCCAAATCCATGCCTGAATAGACGTCTCTCATACTTCTAACCCATCATGGGTTCCGAGGTGGCCGTTCCTAAGCTGGCTCAGCAGCCTTCTTTGAAGAGCTTCATCCCCGGGGGCTGTTCTACTGAAAACAAGTTCAAAGTCGATAAGGCCTCTAGTCAATAGGACAGAGGCAACGGAACATGGAGGTACATATGCTCTGTTACTAAGGATTCACTGCTGACATTTCGGGTGGACGACAACTGGGAGGGCAAGGAAGTGGTCGTCGCCAGGCCCAACAAATACCTCACTACTCACGTGGGAGGGAAGGGGGGTAGGTATCTAAGTGCTTACACTTACCCTTTCACACTTGCCCCGGTGGACCGTATAGTTCTTGTCTTCTACAAGAGATATGAGGTCTGCCTTGGTCAGATTCACCAGTTCTTTTAGTGGATCGCAATCCTCCACTGTCAATTAGTCAACAACACTGAAGCACCTAGGTTCATCCTCAACCACCTGCTTTGTCTCTACGGTCCCCGAGTCTTTCAAGTGGGGTTGATCAAGCTCATTCGTCGATCTATCAAAGCTCCATTCTCGAGCATCAATGAAGCTCGAGGTCGAGGTTGGAAGGGGAGGTTCGTTCGGGTGAAAATCGAAGACCTCAACCCCCCAAATTTCTACCGTTCCCTGAAAAGTGGAACTCATCCCGTAAGTCTTTTCCTTCNGGTTGATCAAGCTCATTCGTCGATCTATCAAAGCTCCATTCTCGAGCATCAATGAAGCTCGAGGTCGAGGTTGGAAAGGGAGGTTCGTTCGGGTGAAAATCGAAGACCTCACCCCCCCAAATTTCTACCGTTCCCTGAAAAGTGGAACTCATCCCGTAAGTCTTTTCCTTATTTAGTATCTGGTACTTCCTTTTATTCTTTTTCTAATTACTATGTCTATCGTTGTGCAATGTTCGCCCATGTTCCCAATGTAGTCCCCCCTTCAAGGAGTGGATCAATGGTATCTACAAACAAATGTTACTTCGAGCGCGAATGGCACAAGATTTCAAAGGGAAAGTGGGAAGCCATTCCCATGGTGAATCTTCCTCCCGAATAATTCCATTTTCATACTTAAGTTTTATTTCTGCTAAGTCTTTTTTCCCGTTTACTGGTTTTTCCAAGACCACTGAGCTACGACCATTGGATGAGGACGGGGCCCTGTCCTCACTTGCTGGACCCTCATCTTTGGGATGACCTGGAGCTGCTGCAAAGGAGGATAGAAAGAAGAAAATGAGGATATCCTCTGACTTTCCAGAAGCCGAGGTCGAGAAGAAGAAGGTAGCTGTCTAGGTCCGAAAAAGAAATAAGAAGAGCACCAAAGCCAGGGTACTGGACCCCGATTCCCTCTTTCGACTCAATGACTACCATAAGGATGATGATTTGGAGTTCATCGCTCATGCGTCGACCATCGACGAAGGAGAACAGATGGAAACCATAAAAAGTGTCTGAAAAGCTACTCCCCCTTTAGCTCATGAGCAAGAAGGAGAATTAGAGGTCATGACCTTCCGAGAAACCTCTCCTACCCTGAAGGAAGTAGCCGGTGTCATCGACATCATAGAGTCATTATCTCACACATAGTCATGTTCGAAGTGTCTTAAGCCAGAAAAGAATAATAAAATTAGACGGGACGGGGTGCAAATAATGCCCTCAACATGTTTTTCGATGGCATGGACATGGGTGAATTGGAGGATTACTCCAGTCTTGGTAACCTGGAGATCCAAAGAAGGAAGTGCCAATGGGAGAAGGCAAGTTGAGTTTGAGCCAAAAGCTAGCGAGGCAGTTACCTGCTCCGAGTGTGGATCCCGACCGTAAAAGAATGATCATGCTTACTATCCCGGTGAATGCCCGAATTCTATCCACTCTGGTGGGTATGGAAAGCTATCTTCACTTCCTGGTGACCGAGGATGACCATGCAAAAATTAATGAAGTAGGCAAATCGAGCCTTTTCAATGAGGCACAATAGGCACTGAACCGAGTAAACTTTCGATTTCTTATGCCTTTTGTTTATCTTGCTTAGTTTCAGCATGCTCTAATGGTATTATCATTTTGTTTTTCAGGATTCGGTGCTCCACCATAAAATCTTTCTTTGATCTCGAATGGAAGCTAGCCAGCTGGATTTCAAGCTCAAATAGCAGGTTTGGAAGAAGGACATGTAAAAGGATCTTAGTGAACAACAAGATGAGGCTCACAAGGGCCTCCCAAATCTCCGTGCTGAGCTGGAAAAGGTACAGAAGGAGGCCTCATCTTTGAGTAGGAGCATGCTGATCTGGTCGAGAAGGTAAGGATATTTGAGGCTAAAAATGAGGGTCTACTCGTGATGACTAATGATGCAACCTCACATTTCTAAGATAAGATAGAATTGATTGACCAGCTTCGGGCCAAGATAGATGAGGTCAAGACCACAGACGTGGTTCTGATGGGAAGGATGGCCTTGCTAACTTTGGTAATGGAGACTACAAAGGAGGAGCTATCATTGGTCAAGGACAAGATCCTGGTGGAAAAGGATAAGGCCGACAAGTGGTCACGGATAAATGACAAACTCCAGGCACAACTGAATTCAGCTACCTCGGAACAGGATGCACTTGGCCAGGAATATACTGTGCTGAAGTCTAAATTGGAGGCAACCTCGATTGATTCCTCCGAAGTCGAGGAAATTCTATCCCAGTATAAGGCTGATGTAGATATAGTCGAGGCCTATTTAAGGATGAAGACCGAGTATGTAAAGCGCCTGTCCTGGAGGGAGACCCTCGAGGTGATTCACGCCCGAAGATTCGATATGTCGGTCGAGTTTGAAGAAGCCAAGAGGCTTGAGGTCAAGGCAAGGGAACTTTATGAGCGTGAAGGTCCTGAAGGTTAAAAAGGTTTCGGTGCCGAGTCAAGCTCCGGTGAAGATCAGGCAGAGAAGCCTTAGTTCTTTTTTGGTTTCCTTTTATAAATTTTATTTATTATTTATTTTGAGGCCATTGTATCGTGTCTTTGTAAATATATATAAAATTTTCCCTTTGGCAACACCATGTTTTTGCTTTTCAACATCTATTTGCTCGTTTATTTGTGTATCATCCCTAATGCCTTAGCATAGAATCAAACGTAATATGGAGCATCCATTCTTCGGAAGTCTGTATGAGGCCCGATTTCGATGGAAACTCTGGATTGCTCGTGGCTTCGAAATTTTGATAAAATTGAAGGCCTTTAAGGAACTTAAGTGTTTCAGTCATGCACGACGAAGTTTTAGCCGAAGGTAACTCTTTAATAGGTTTTGATTATATGTAAGGGCCTTACTTTCTGAGTACGGACTTCGAACGTCTCTGTGCCATTTTAGGGCGGCTGTAGTCTTTCATATTTGGGTCATGCAGGCTCGGTGTCTCCCGGATTCGATAGCCTGGGCTGTACAATTTTTTTTATTTATGGAATGATAGTCCCCCAGTCGAGGTAGCCCATGGGCTTTAGGATTTAGTATCTTTTATGGAGCGTCGAGGAAGTGAAATGCGTAGTAATAAAGTATGAAGTAAGAAAATATTTCTTTTATTGTTTTATATGTAAAGCACATAATTGGAGGCGATATCTCGGGCCATCTAATTTTTTCATTTTATTTTATCGGACGACAATCCCCGGGTTGGGGTAGCATGTGGGCTTTAGGATTTAGGATGCGTTGTGGAGCATAGACAAAGAAAAATACATATTAATAAAGTATGAAGCAAGAAAAGGTTTCTTTCATTGTTTTATATGTGGAGTACATAATCGGAGGTGCATAAGCCTTGCGCTGTGGTTAGAGTGGGCTATATGGGTACGGTTCGTTTGACCGTTTGACCCTTACAATGAATCCTAACCAACAAGACTTGGCTTTTGATGTTTAAAATTTTCCCTTTTCTAGAGGTCTTAACCTATTGGTAATGGCTCCGAGTATTTGAGGCCAAACTTGTGAGGGCTCAAATACTGTTGGTTTGGTGCAAACGATAAGTAATTTTGGTTTAATGCGCCTCCAAAACTAAGGTAGCATGTTTTACAGTTGCCTCGTCAAAAACATTGCCGAGAAACCCACTTTCTGGACAAAATCGGTTCAAGGGAAAAAGAGTACAACACGTACTTTAGACCTAATAATCACATTTTCCCTCGGTCGAGTACTTGCATAAGTTGGTCCGTAATAAAACAAAATTAAAAAGGGAAATAAGAACATTAGCAGTAGTACCACTTTAAGTGTGGTACGTTCCAGTTATTTGGTAGTTGTACACCATTTCCCGACTCGAGTTATACGAGTCTTTCCCAGTTATTCCGGTAACTCTATATGGTCCTTCCCAATTTGGGCCCAATTTCGCATCGTTTTGATTCCTGGTGTTTAGATTTACCTTTCTTAACACCAAGTCCCGACTTGAAAATTTTGAAGGTTGGTTCTTCGGTTGTAGTACCTCCCTATTTGTTGCTTCTGGCAGCCAACCTGACTAGGGCGACTTCCCGCCTTCTGTACAATAGTTCCAAGTTCATGATCATGGCTTCGCCGTTTCACATTTTGTTAGCATATTGGAACCCAAGGCTCGATTCCCCTACCTCGACAAATATGCAGGCTTCCACTCCGTAAACTAGAGATAATGGAGTCTCCACGGTACTCGACTTTGAAGTCATACCGTATGCCTACAAGACTTCGGGCAAGATTTCCTACTTTCCTTTTGAATCAATCAATATCATTTTCAAGTTGTGTATGGTTTTGTTCGACGATTCCGCTTGCCTGTTCCCAATAGGGTGGTATGTCTTTGATAATATCTTTTTGATTTTATGGTCTTCGAAAAAC
>MU726746.1:0-10520 GCA_026770625.1 Nicotiana glauca | reverse complement strand
TAAGACTCTCTCATTTTATTTCTCTCAATTTGAATTGTATCAGATTCCAACAATGACGTTTTCCACTTCCCCGCCTTTGCCAATTGATCAGAAGGACTTGGACGAGGTCTTTGGGGTAAAAAGGATTTTGGGCGGAACTACAACTTTGGAACCATTTCGGCGGTCTTGTGGCCGAAGCATTATATCATCTGCCCCAGTTTCAATTTTTTGGGGGAAATTGGGATTTTTGTTTTGGTGTGACTGAACCTCAGGGAGAGGCTGCCTGCATACCCTTTCGGGATCAAGTCAAAACGTAGTTCAGGCAAAACATTTGTTTTTGTTTTGTTTTTATTTTTCTTTTTATTTTTTTTCTTTTTCCTTTTCTTTTTTTCTTTTCTTTTCTTTTGTTTTTCTTTTTCTTTTTTTTCCTTTTCTTTTCTTTTCGTACTTCCAGGTTCCAAAGAGGGTAATCAAAGAAACGGAACCGGCTCAAAGGGTTTACGAGGGATTGATAGTGTTTGGGGTAGCGGAAAGAAAAGCCTTCGTCATCTCAATTGCACAAAAGCCATCACCCCAGGAGGTCTAGACATAGTACCTTTTTACTGCATCCGCATTGACTGCTGTTTCAGGATCATTTCCTTCAATGTCTCCTAGATACACTGCTCCTTTTGGAAAAATCTTTCGGATTATGTATGGGCCTTTCCAATTGGGAGCAAACTTTCCTTTTGCTTCTTGGTGATGAAGGAGAATGCGTCTGAGCACAAGTTGTCCCACTTCAAAGTTCCTGGGACGTACTTTCTTGTTATAGGCGCGGGCCATTCTTTGTTGGTACAAGTGCCCGTGGCACACCGCCGCCATCAGTTTTTCATCAATTAGTCACAGCTGCTCTAGCAGGGTTTTAACCCATTCACTATCCTCGATTTCTGCTTCAACGATTATACGAAGCGAAGGGATTTCTACTTCTGCAGGTATGACTGCTTCGGTTCCATAAACCAACAAGTATGGGGTGGCTTCGATTGATGTACGCACTGTGGTGCGATACCCGAGTAACGCAAAACGCAGCTTTTCATGCCATTGCCTGGAATTTTGAATCATCTTTCTCAAAATCTTCTTATTATTTTTATTTGCTGCTTCGACGGCACCATTGGCTTTTGGCCGATAAGGGGTAGAGTTTCTGTGCGTTATCTTGAATTGTTCACATATCTCTCCCATCAAACGACTATTCAAGTTTGCCGAATTGTCGGTAATGATAGTTGCAGGAATACCAAAGCGACAAATGAGATTGGAATGTACAAAATCGACCACAGCTTTCTTGGTGACCGCC
This sequence comes from Nicotiana glauca, assembly GCA_026770625.1. NCBI lineage: Eukaryota > Viridiplantae > Streptophyta > Magnoliopsida > Solanales > Solanaceae > Nicotiana > Nicotiana glauca. Next base: position 9,217 of record MU726746.1, on the reverse strand, counting down.
TTGAGAGTGATGGCCTCAACCAATTTTGTGAAGTAATCAATTGCAACCAATATGAATCTATGCCCATTTGAAGCTTTTGGCTTGATTGGCCCAATGACATCTATACCCCAGGCAACAAACGGCCAAGGTGCTGATATCGGATGAAGCTCCGTTGGACGTGCATGAATCGAATCACTGTGCACCTGGCATTGATGACATTTTCGAACGAAGCTGAAGCAATCCTTCTCCATAGTTATCCAATAATATCTCGCTCGCAAGATTTTCTTTGCCAAAACATATCCGTTCATATGGGGTCCGCACACCCCTGCGTGCACCTCATGCATAATTCTTCCGGCTTCTTCGGCATCAACGCATCTTAGCAAGTTGAGGTCTGGAGTCCTTTTACACAAAACGTCACCACTTAAAAAGAAACCACTCGCATGCCATCTAATGGTTCTCTTCTGGTCCCCAGTGGCTTGCTCGGGATACTCTTGTGTTTTCAGAAATCTTTTGATATCATGATACCAGGGCTTAATGCTGGGTTTCACCTCAACCGCAATACAATAATCGTGCCTTTCTTTGATTTGAATTTCCAGGGGATTAATATGAGCATTGCCTGGGTAGGGCAGCATTGAAGCTAAAGTGGCCAGTGTGTCAGCTAGTTCATTGTGGCATCAAGGAATGTACCTGAACTCTATTGACTTGAAGCATTTAGTGAGATCTTCCACGTGTTGCCGGTAGGGGATGAGCTTAATGTCTCGAGTCTCCCACTCCCCTTGTGCTTGCCGAATAATCAAATCGGAGTCTCCCATGATCAATAAGTCTTCCACTTCCTGGTCAATTGCCATATTCATGCCCATGATGCAGGCTTCATATTCAGCTGTGTTATTTGTGCAGGAGAATCGGCGTCTAGCTGTAGTTGGATAGTGCTGACCATTAGGTGATATCAAGATTGCTCCAATGCCTACACCTCTTGCGTTCNNTTCAGAGATAGGTTCTACTGAATTAACTTCTTCATCTGGGAAGTACGTGCTCAATGGTTGGTACTCCTCATCAACCGGGTTTTCTGCTAAATGATCTGCTAATGCCTGGGCTTTCATTGCCGTGCGAGTAACATAGACTATATCGAATTCAGTGAGCAGGATTTGCCATTTTGCCAGTCTCCCAGTAGGCATCTGTTTCTGGAATATGTACTTCAAAGAATCCAAACTGGTTATGAGGTAGGTAGTGTGGGCTTGCAGATAGTGTCTCAACTTCTGAGCGACCCACGTCAGAGCGCAGAACGTTCTTTCCAACAAAGTACACTTGGCCTCGTATCTAGTGAACTTCTTACTCAGATAGTAAATTGCCTGCTCTTTCTTGCCGGTTATATCGTGTTGCCCCAGAACGCAACCAAAAGAATTTTCCAACACCGTCAGATACAAGAAAAGAGGTCGCCCTGGCTCTGGTGGGACCAACACCGTAGGATTTGACAGATATTACTTGATCTTGTCGAAGGCCTCTTGACATTCGGACGTCCATTTGATTTCTGCATCTTTCTTTAACAGTTTGAATATGGGCTCACACGTGGTAGTCAGTTGAGCAATGAACCGACTAATATAGTTTAACCTGCCCAGTAAACTCATCACGTCCTTCTTAGTTTTTGGAGGGGGTAGATCTCGAATAGCTTTTATCTTTGTTGGATCTAGCTCGATCCCTCTTTTACTGACTATGAAACCCAAGAGCTTGCCTGATGGAACTCCGAAGGCACATTTGGCCGGGTTCAGCTTCAAATCATACTTGCGTAGCCGCTCGAAGAATTTTCTCAAATCTCGACCATGGTCATTCTGAGTTCGGGACTTGATGATTACATCATCCACATACACCTCTATCTCTTGGTGCATCATGTCATGGGAAATGGTAGTCATGGCTCTCATATAGGTTGCCCCAGCATTCTTCAGTCCAAATGGCATGACCCGATAGCAGTAAGTGCCCCAAGGTGTAGTGAAAGTTGTATTCTCAGCATCTTCTTCATCCATCAACACTTGGTGATATCCTGCGTAACAATCTATGAAGGACTGTATTTTATGTTTGGCGCAGTTATCAATAAGGATGTGGATGTTGGGCAGCGGAAAATTATCTTTGGGACTTGCCCTATTCAAATCTCTGTAGTCCACACACACCCGGGTCTTCCCATCTTTCTTTGACACAGGAACCACATTGGCTAACCGTGTAGTATATCGAACCACCCGGATTACCCCTGCTTTCAACTGTTTGGTGATTTCTTCTTTGATCTTATCACTGATATCAGTTTTAAACTTTCTTTGCTTTTGTTGCACCTGAGGACAATCGGGGTAAATTGGTAATTTGTGCACCACTAGATCCACACTCAGTCCTGGCATATCATCACACGACTAGGCAAACACATCTTTAAACTCAACCAAGAGTTGGATTATTGCATCTCGAGTTTTCTCATCTGCGTGAATGCTTATTTTAGTTTCCCTTATTTCTTCGGCAGTTCCCAGATTTTCCCGTTTCAGTGTCATTCAGATTTGGCTTAGGTTTGTTCTCAAATTGTTCCAATTCTCGGTTTATTTCCCTAAAAGCCTTCTCTTCATCATATTTCGGTTCTTTATTCATTATTTCACAGTTATACAGCGTGTTTGAGTCGGGGCATGAAGTCCGCACGCATGTCATGTTATTTAAAGCCGCATTATTATAACTGAAAAGAAAAGATAAAAGGGAAAATAACAAAAATCAGAGAGACTAAAGAGAAAATGGATGATGAAATATTGATTTCATTTTTTGTAATTTTAGGAAGATAGCAGGGTTTACATGAATTCAAAAGACAGGAAACTAAAAGAAACATCCGTGTTACACCCTGAAATAACCCGAGATGTAGTAAAGGTGACAAGGCTAGTGTACCGGGACTCCTGCCTGATAGGGAAAGGCGTAGCCTTCCAATTTTGGAGTTTGGCGTCTGGTCCCATGTAGAGAACCTCAGCGGTGCTAGTCCCTTCCCCTGGCTGGACCATGTTGGTTTCATAAAGCATTTGCCTCATAGCTCTACAGATATCTTCTATTTCATCAGCCGTGAACACCTCATCATCCTCTTCTATGCCGTACTTGGGCTTGACAAAGGTCTCATAGAGATGTGCCAGTGGTTGCAAAAAAATCCATCCATCTTTCTTTCTTTCATTGGCCCATTTCTCATCATCCAGGGTAGGGTGGAAGACTATCCCGAAATACTTTTTTGCTGCAGGTAGTGTTACTGGTTCAGCTATTCCTTGCAAAGCTTTTCCCAACCCTTTTCCTGGTTTGAAACCATGTCTAATCATTTCCTTGGCTACCATGATCGAAGCTTTGGATAAAAAAGGCTGGGGGCATGGATGTCCTTCCTCATACTGATCATCTACCACGATTTCGAAGGCTTGATAGACAATATGCTCACTTCCCTCCCTCGCTTCCAGGCATGGGATAGATGGGTCATGATATATGGATTGCTCACCTTCCCCATGGACCACGATCTCTTGATCTTCATGCTCAAATTTCACCATCTGGTGGAGGGTTGAGGGCACAGCTCCTGCGGCATAGATCCAAGGCCTTCCCAGAAAAAGATTGTAAGATGTATCTATGTCCAGCACTTGGAAGGTCACCTCAAAATCCACCGGGCCTATGGACAGTATCAAATCAATTTCACCAATAGTATCTCTTTTAACCCCATCGAAGGCTCTACACAAACATTATTTGGACAAATCCTTCCCGTCCCTATTTCCATTCCTTGCAAAGTGGAGAGTGGGTAGATGTCAACCCCCGAGCCTCCGTCCACCATAACCCGTTTAACGTAATAACCTTCACATTTGATTGTCAGGTGCAAGGCTTTATTGTGGGCAGCTCCTTCTGGAGGTAAATCACTTTTACTGAAGGAGAGTTGGTTGATAGCGAAGAATCTTTCTGTCATCCTTTCAGGTTGTTCAACCGAAGTCTCGGCAGGCACATATGCTTCGTTCAGAGTTTTCATAAGGATCTTCTGATGTTCCGCATATTTGGTTACTAATGACAGCAGTGACACTTGCTCAGGATACTTCCTCAATTGGTCTACTATTTCATAGTCTGGCATTTTCATCTTCTGAAAGAACGTCTCTGCTTCTTCAGCGCTAACCGGCTTCTTAGATGGAAAACGTTTTCATGTGGCGCTATTTATTTCTTGTATATTTTAATATTTTTCAACAGGGACTGTTTCTGGCAATTCTCCCAAAATTTCCTTGCCTTTGTATGTGACCACTGTTTGTTGGTAGTTCCACGGAACTGCCGAGGGGTCAGTCATGGGCTTCTGTGGTGCGCGTCCAATAACTACTGGCTCACTCAGTCGAGGTGGTTTAATTGTCCCCTGCGCCACATAGGCCCCTTTCGGCACATCTATCTGTGTGCCCTTCTTCACTTCACACTTCCTCAGAGTGCTCACAACTAGTGGTTTCTCTTGACGACCTCGAGTCATATAAAGAACCTCGTGTTTAGGAGGCACTAGCTTTGCTTTTGTCTCAGTTCTCTCATCAGGCTCAATGTTGACAGTTTTATCCTTATTCTCTGCTTTTCCTTGTTTTGGAGCTATCTTGGGTTTCCTTTCGGCATTGGCAATAGCAATTATGGCTTTCAGAGCATGGTCAAAGTCTCGATCTTCACAAATCATACCAATTACCGGCCCGTTGTTGTGAGCGGGCAAAGGGTTATTGGTAACATTCAGGACTTCTTCATCCTTCAACAATATTTTCACTTGTTCAATCAAATCTTCCACAACCTTTTTCAATGTCCAGCAGTCATTAGTATGATGGCCTTCTACCCCTGAATGGTATGCACACCTGACACCCCGCTTATATGATGGTGATTTTGGATTTTGCCTGTTCGGGGGTATGGGTTGCAGCAAATTCATCTGGACAAGCTTAGGGAACAAGGTGGATTAGGGTTCACCGATTGGTGTAAAAGTTTGTCGTCTGGGTGGTTCCCGAGGGTGGAAGTTATTTTGTGGTGGTAGGGGGTTATATTGGTTTTGGTAAGGTGGCTGGTTTCTTTGGAATGGAGGTGGGTTTCGGTTAGCTTGTGGTTGCGGGCAGCCGAAAGGTTGAGCATTCATTACCGCATATGGTGGAGGAGCATAAGTCATATATGTGTGAGGGTAATAGTGCTGAGGGGCTCTTTCTGAAAACACCGGTGTAGGAGCTCGGTACCTTCTTCCGCCCGACGCCGCCATCACTGTTTCTTCTTTCTTCTTGCCCTTAGCCATTCCTCCAGACCCGCCTTGGATGGCTTGGGAGGTTGCCCTTATGGCTGACTGGCTCAAGATTCTGCCCGTTTTTAGCCCATTCTCTACCATTTCTCCGATCTTTATTGCCTATGTAAAAGGCTTACCCATAGCGGACATCATGTTTTGAAAATAATTTGCCTCTTGAGCCTATAGGAAGACAATAACCATCTCAACCTCATCCATTGGAGGCTTCACTCTTGATGCCTGTTCACGCCATTTGATTGCGTATTCGCAGAAACTCTCTGAGGGCTTTTTCTTTAGGTTTGCGAAGGAGTTCCTGTCTGGCGCAATGTCTATATTGTACTGAAATTGTCAGACAAAATCTCGGGCAAGGTCATCCCAGATATGCCATCGAGATATGTCCTGATCCATGTACCATTCCGATGCTATGCCCACCAAGCTTTCTCCAAAGTAAGCCATTAATAACCCTTCTTTTCCACCAGCCCCACGCAATTGATTACAATACTTTTTGAGGTGAGCAATAGGATCGCCATGTCCATCATACTTTTCAAACTTTGGCGTCTTGAATCCCATAGGCAGGTGCATGTGAGGGAACATACACAAATCATTGTAAGAAACACTCTTCCGCCCGCTTAGACTTTGCATATTTTTCAGACTTTGCTCTAAACTCCTCATTCTTTTTGTTATTTCATCCTGCTCCGAGGCTTTAGGGGTTTTGTCCTGTCCCGGTTTGATTTCATATGATGGCCGAGAGTAGGCATATTGAGGATAGTGAGGAGGGTCGGCCTGAAAAACTGGATTCTGAAATGTGAAGACCGAAGGGTCAAAAACATGTTTAGGTATCGATGGTTGGGTAGTAGCAGAAGATGGTGGAGCTGTAGAGATGTTGGGAGCAATTCCAGATGGGAACACTTGGGGATGATCCTCAGAGGGTGTTTCGAAAAAGTTAGCAGTCATGGAAGGATGCCCCAAAGGAATATTTGTGCGGCTGATAGGGACAGTAGTAGCACTTCCAAATCTAGGGAACAACTCCGGGAATTCGAAAATAGTGCTTGGGGGATCCTTCCCGTTATTCCAAGCATCCCACATTTCCATCAAGCGCAAGCGCAGGATCCGATTTTCTTCAGATGTATAGGATTCAGAGGTCGGGATCCCAGAGATTGGGCTATCTTCAGGTATGGGGACTGCAGGCAAGGTCATTTCTGACGACATCTCTGTTTTTCCTTTGGATCTGGTGAAGTATCGATGCGAGGCCAGTTTACCACAAACCAACCACGGTTTCTAAAATACTCAGCTGGAATAGACAGCAGCAAACGGTTAGTATGAAACAAGTAACAGATAGGTAACTGCACATTGGAGTGTGATGCACCTATACAGTTAAATGGATATCTACATGTTTGCTTCGGTTGCATGCGTCATCCCGGCTTTTCTTCTTATTCCTTTTCTCTTTTCTTTCTCTTTTTGTTTTGTTTTCTTTCATTTTGTTTTCGTGCTTCTCTATTTTCATTTTCTGCTTTTTCTTTTCTTTGGCCAGGGTTTTTCTCTCAGTGCCTTATTTTCTTCTTTTGTGTTTCTTTTCTCTCTTGTTTTTTCTCTCCTTTTATTTCCCTCGCGTTTCTCTTTTTCTCTTTTTCTTAGGATTACGGTCGAATCTTATGTAGAATGCCTACGTATCATGGCCCCGCATGAATCAGACCAAGAGTAGTTCTTGCAAATAAATGCAACAGTAAGAAAACAATTTTTGGGAATTTTCAATTTTCCATTGATAACAAATGCGGTTACAAAAGCTACTAGACTATTTTTTTTTCTTTTCTTATAAAGGAAATTACAAAAATAGACAGACTCGATTAACTAAGAGTACATCAGTGCTTCAAATCCTGGGGCCCGCGGAGCATCATTCGGCATTGCCGCGGGCCTGCGTGCGAGACCCCTTTGCAACTGATCTAAATCATTCATGACTTGGCAAACAAATATCATCACTGAGGCAAAGGACGGGGTACGACCCACTCACTCACCGGCCTGACACTTCATGACAGTATAGTGGGCAATGTTTCTGATCCTTTCTCTGATTCGGCCCTTTTCTTGGAGGAGTCGTCCTATTTGTTGTGTACGAGCTTCTAGCACCTGCGTGTCCTGGAAGTGCAAATCTTGTAGCAGTTTAATTTCCTTTTCCATCTCTGTAATTAACCTATGGCACTGGTTCATCTCGACTCGGAATTCTTTATCCCGCTGGGCTGTCTTTTCTTCCATAGTATTCATTTTTCCTTTCATCTTGGCAATGGTCCCCACGTAGTTTCTCCTCATTTGCTGCACAAACTGAGCTCTTTCTTCAGTCCTTTTGGCCCACTGCGCCCGGATTCTTGCCATATTTCCCTCGGATTTTTCTAGTTCTTCTTGGCAGTCCGAAATTTGTTTCCTTAACCCTTTGATTAACCTCTCATCAGATAGACTTCTTTCTTGATTTCGGTCATCTATTTTCATTTGCTTAATTTGGGCTTTGAGCGCTTCGTTCTCCTGAGCTAATTTCTTTTTATCACCCTTGTCGGCTGCAGCCTGTACACTTTTGTCGAATTGGAGGTCCCGGACCGGTTGCTCTAACCGTCCTATTTTAGCTCGGTACTCCTTCTCCTTTGCTTGCCAATCCCATTGAACTTGGATCCCATCGGTAAACTGCTGCACGTGTAGTCTTTTAGCGGGTCTGTCTAGGATTTGAAATCTTTTGCCAAACCATGTCAGGTACTTGGGATCTATATCGCCTCTAGCTTGGTCTTGTATTATGGTTTTTGGCTCAAGGAACCAGCACTCATTCCATATTTTTCGGATTCTACCTTCAGGAAATGCAGCCTTCGGGCCCAACTCAATGACTTGCTCACTCAGGTCTTCATCATTATGCACTGTCTGGAATCCTCCAAATTGTCGCAAAACCTAGTAATGAGCGTAAGGATGTATGCTTCAGATACCCATTAAAAGAATATAGGGGACCTCTGGTGATGTGTATATAGCTTCAATAGCGTGAAGCCAACCATAAGCGCATTTGACTTTTTGTGTGGTCAAGAATCTTAAGCATGATGACCAGGCCTCAGTACTTTCAGGGAACTCAATACCTGTCACTCGGGTCCCAAATTCTGCAATACAACTCAACCCGATTAAACCGTAGTTCATATAGCCTATGCGGTGAAAAAGGTGTTCTTGCATCCACAACTGTAAGAGCAAATTGCAACCTTGAAATAATTTCTCGCCTTCGCGACATTTGGTCAGAGCTTGGTACATTTCTGCTATGATCAGAGGAACCACTGTGCTAGTAGGTTTTTTCATGGCAACATCTAGCATCCTTACCAGGCCGAGGTCTATGTGACCATCTTTTCTCGAAAAAACCACCACTCCCAGAAAGGCCACCATAAAGGCTAATCCCCGTCGAGCCTCCCATTTGTCTTTATTTCCGGTATGTGTCAAGCCGGTGTTGAGCTACTCGAAACCTTTTGGGTTACCATACCGGTGATATAGGAAATGCAACGTACAACACCTTTCTGCCAGATGCGGGTCCTGAATATCCCGGATAATGTTTAACAAATCCAAGAACCTTTGAAGGGTTGCCGGTCGTGGTGCCAGTGGGTATCTTCCTCGCAGGTTCCCGTTGAGACCCGCATATCCCGCGATCTCCTCTAATGTAGGTGTGAGTTCAAAGTCTGAAAACCGGAATAAATTACGGGTCGGGTCCCATAATGGTATTAGTGCCTCAATAATATCTTTCCTCGGTTTGATGTTCAGTAGATCAACTAGACCGCCCAAAATTTTAACCACTGTATCTCTGCTTCCTTTTCCTAGATCATGCCACCACATGTGAAGTTTCAAGGGGATCTCACTCAAGACTGAGAAGGTCTCGATGTTACTTGAAATCATCCTGCACGTTTATTTTAAAACAAAAAAAGAATTTTAATGACTTATTTTTACAAACTGGCTATTTTTGCAAAATTCTTTATTTAATTAAAACAAGGA
>MU726743.1:15985-32520 GCA_026770625.1 Nicotiana glauca | reverse complement strand
TTTCAACTTCTATTTCCGATGTTTAAACCTGTCAAATCACGTCCGATTGACCTCAAATTTTGCACACAAGTCATATTTGATATTACGGACATACTCCAACTTCTAGAATTTGATTCCGACCCCGATATCAAAAAGTCAACCCCTCGGTCAAACTTTCCAAAACCTTCAACTTTCTATCTTTAGCCAAATGGCCTCGAAATGGTCTACGGACCTCCGAATTCACTTTCGATCGCGCCCCCAACTCCAGAATCACTATACGGAGCTATTCACAGTCTCGGAATTCCAAACGGACGTTGATAACACCGATATGCACTTCAAACCAAACTTATGAAATTTCTTCTAAAATGCTAACTTCCACAATAGGCGCCAAAACGCTCCCGGGTTATCCAAAACCCAATCCGGGAATACGCCCAAGTCCGAAATCATCATACGAACCTGCTGGAACCTTCAGATCCCGATTCTGAGGTTGTTTACTTGAAATTCAAATCCTAGCTCGTTCTTTCAATTTTAAGCTTTCGAAATGAGAATTCTCTTCCCAAATCAACTCTGGATTTCTTGAAATTTAATTACGACCACGCACACAAGTCATAATACCTGAAGTGAAGCTGTTCGTGGCCTCCGACTGCTGAATGGAGCGCTGGTACTCAAAACGACTGGTCGGGTCGTTACAAAAGATTAACAATTTAATACAATTTAAATATGAGCATATGACAAAAATAACAATGTCATAATTCAATATCAAAAAAGTATTACTATACAATTATAGACATCACTAAACTAGTAGTCTAAATCTTTGTTGCTAACTATTTTAAATTCTTTTTGATATTTTCTTTATATAAATAGGACTATATGATACTTGACAATATATTTTGGAATATTATTTTTTCATGGGAATAATTAATTTATTTTATTCTGCTTAATGTTAATTACATATTTATTTTTTGTTGTTCTTCAAATAATGTTTTAATCCATAGTTGTTTCTACATTTATTTATATTTATTAATGGTATTTTGTATATAAAAAAATTTAAAAAGTAAAAGTATATAAAGGATATGAAATAATTAGAAATGGAAGCCAATTGGTCAAGTAAAAGCCCAAAAACCTAGGCCTTTTTTTCTAGCTCTAGCCGCCACACTTCTCTACTCCATCTCCTTTTTTCTTTTTCTTTATCAATCAATCTTATTTAGGTAATTTGTTGCTTCCCAGGATCCTTTTTTATTCTTTTATTTGTCTTAATTTGTGTAAAACAACAATGCTAGTTAATTATAATGAATCAGTATTTTACTATGTTGGAATCTAATTAAGCAATTAATTGTAATATATGTAGGTTCTCTCTTTGAATGAGATCTTTTTATTTTTATAGTTTATTTTTTTTATTTGTTGAGTTCAATCGAAAATGCACTATATGTGTGATTTGTACCTTTTCTCGTTCATGATTGTCAAAAATTGGTGAAGCTAATATATGTATTTTTGTTAGTTGTGGTGGATTTATAGGCTATTGTGCTTATGCAGCCTCTTTCAAAGATTGCATGCTAAATATTCGATTGACTTGAATGAACGCATTGGCTATTACTTATTTATGTTGTTGTTCATGTTAATATTTGTTACTTAGGTATGTTATTGTTCATGTTAGTGTCTGTAGTTTTTTTTGTTGTTTGATCTATAATTCTTCCATGAAATAATAATGTAGGTTTACATACTTGTTTCTTCATTGTGATTTTGTTGAAAGAAGATTTTAGGGCAAAAGATCAAATAGTCTTCTGAAATATTTGGAATTTTGCTATTCCTTTTAAGCTTATTCAGAGTTTTATTATCTCATAAAATTGGTCATATCAAGCATGTTAAGGAGATATTCATAAAGATAATACTAATTAAACTAGAAGTACATGAATATTTTTCATGAGAAGTTAATCTTTAATGCTTTTTTTTTTATAAAATATATGATAATCTGTACATGTTAAAAATATATATATATTTGATCAGTTTTATCCGGCTAGTGTTGATTTTCTTTATCAAAATTGACAGGCAAATATGTAAAATTAGTAAAGCTCAATTGAAAAGCTAATAGACGTTGATCAAACTAAGGCGCGTATGAAGAAAATGGCTGGAAAGAAGGGAGAGTGTGCAGCAATGGGTCTCAAGCAAGATATTAATACTATAGTTGGTGTTATAGATCAATCATGTACTCTAACTATTTTAAAATTTTAAAATATAATTATGTAACAGTTGTAACTTACTTTAGAATCTAAAAAATATGTATTCAGCTATATTACAAAAATTCTTGTCAATAATTCATGGGGCGGACTTTTCAATTTATAGCAATAAAACTATTGAATTAACAGCTATATGTATTTATAATTGCCATGGAAATATGATTATATATTTTCATTTCTCGAAGCAAAATAATATATTTAGCTTTAATTTATATATTTCATGGCAAAAAAGAATAGATTTTTATCTACATACGAAAAAGTTTGTGACAAATACTTTAATCTGTAGCTATGTATTGTGAAACTGGTAGCTAAATACAAGTACTATTGCCACGAGACAAAGCTATAAAAATAGCTACAAAATTTGAATTCTCATGGAAAACAAATCAAATCTTTGCTATAAAGATAGCTACAAATTTTATCGTCGTGGCAAAAAAATAAAATTACTTGCTAGAAGTATATTTTTCATGGTAAGATATTTTATCATTATGGATACATCATAGAAAATTTTCGTAGCAATAGGTATTAGTCCTTAGCCATGAACCATGTAAAGTTTGTAGCTAATTTTTAGTTGTGCTACTTCTTGTTACGAATGCTACGAAATTTCTTTTTTGTACCTAAAGTGTTTAGCCACGAAAATTTATATATTTAGCTACAATATATTTCATAGCTATAAATGTATAATGTTGCAGTGCAGGTTTCAGTCAGCTCCTAAGGAATCTCACCTGACTGCAGTAAAAAGAATTATTCGATATCCCATTGGAACTGTCTCTCATGGATTATGGTATCCTCATTTTCACGATCCAAAATATACTACGGTCGTGATGGCGCCGGACACCTCTATCAGGCAAGCCAACTAAATTATCAATAAAATTCTCTTTTAATACCTTTGAAAATCTTGAATTTTTCCTTCCATTTTTTATAATTAAAAACAATATCTACTTCAATTCAAATTAAGTAATCACTATAGTACACATCTTTCGAAAACCATCCCAGAACCCGGTGTCACAAGTGCATGAGCGTCTATTGATAAGGAAAATAAAATACACCATTTGTCGGAAATACAGTGGACAGGGAATAAATATAAAAAAATGCTGAAAGAAACTACACTAGCTGCGGGTCGCCTCGAATAATGCAGCTCACCTAGTCCCAGAATCATCCGGCTGCTAGGCCCAGTAGGCCACTAGAGTTACTTATACCTGTGCAACAAAATGCACAGAAGTATAGTATGAGTACGTAATCAAAGGGTACTCAGCAAGTATCCCGTCTAATCTCGAAGAAGTAGAGACGAGATGGTCAACTTTGATACTTACTAGTGGTCCAATAATAATATACTAAATGTGCGAGGAAATCAGGAATTTTATATAGCATTTCTAAGTCACAAAGCGAGAAAACAGATAAACACCTTCAACAAGTAATAATGGATTTCCAAGGTTTACTTTTTATTATTTTATCAATTTATACCAAGCCATGAAAGACATTATCCACATTTAAAAATCTCGAAAAAATAATATATATCATGCGCAAATCATGCCGAGGTCGACGGCCCGCTCCAACAGAAATGTAAACTGTGCACTGTCGAGGCACGAACGGCCAGAACAATAGATGCATCTATTTAATCTGCCGAGGCTTTCGACCCGTTCCATAAATAAATATATACCCTGCTCGCGAATCGTGCATGTGATGCAGGTACACATAAAATACATGCTCTAGTAGCCAATTAAGAATTTATCGGGGAAAGATTATCCAAATAATACCAATTCTCCTTTAACAATCTTTAGGAAATGAAGTTTGATCCTTTTAGAAATCTACTTGCTAATCCAATGTGATTTAAGCAATTCAAGCTATCCATTGGTTCACAAATAATCTAAGTATAACTTGTTTTTGGATCCTAACTACCGGGACAATAGCATAATAGTAGCTACGCACGGACTCTCGTCACCTCGTGCATACGTAGCCCCCACAAATAGGAGTACATAATCAATTATTTCATCTATGGGGACAATTTCCTTTTACAAGGTTAGAAAGGAGACTCATCTCGCTCCGAAGGTCCAATCCGGCATTCCACGCCCTTCCGAAGACTCTAATTGATGCACTAAGCTCCAAAACTAGCCAACGGTTACACAAATCTATTAATATATGCTCAATTAATTTATAGAAATTCCTAACACCGATCAAAGTGTTGACCAAAATGCCCCCCAGCCCACGTGCCCGGAATCCAAAATTTCTCAAAAGTATACCCTACCCATAGCTTCACTAGCCCAAATATATAATTTACTCCTAATTCCATGCTCAAATTTGTGGTAAAATTCAATTTATCAAGTTTTTAAGTTTTCTTCCAAAAATCTTAACTTGCCCACAATGTTTTTGTCTAATTCCATGATATAATCTTGTATTTAACTTGGAAATGAGTAGGATTATCTTACCTTAATATAGATGACGAAATCCCTCTTTCGATTTAAAACAAGTCTTCTGCCTTCAGTGATTTCCGCACCTGCGGTCCTTCGACCACTTCTGCGGTTCCACAGGTGCGGATAAAACACCGCTTTTGTGGTCCGCCCAAGGATGCCCTTTTTCCACCTCTGCGATTTCCCCTTCCGCAGATGCGGTCCCGCTTCTGCGAAAATCCGACCGCATCTGCGGTCCACTCTGATCCGATCAAAATCGCTTCTCCGCAGATGCGGTCCCGCTTCTGCGGAACCTTCACCGCATCTGCGATCCTCCAGCCTCTGATCACAAACCGCTTCTGCGGCTTCCCTTCCACTTCTGTGGGGTTGCTTCTACGGCTACCCAACCGCAGAAGCGAAAACACCAGAAATCAGATGCTTCAGCTATTCTTCTACTCCCAAATTTGATCCGTTAACCATCCGAAATCCACCTGAGGCCCCCGGGACCCTAACCAATCATGCCAATCAGTCCAAAAATACGTTACGGACTTGCCCGAGGCCTCAAATCACATCAAACAATGCTAAAATCACAAATCAACCCCCAATCCAAGCTTAATGAACTTTAGAATTTCAAACTTCTATTTCCGATGTTTAAACCTACCAAATCTCGTCCGATTGACCTCAAAATTTGCGTACAAATCATGTTTGATATTACAGGCCTACTCAAACTTTCAGAATTGGATACAGACCTCGATATAAGAAAGTCCACCTCCGGTCAAACTCCTCAAAAACCCTTCAAATTTCTATCTCTATCCAAATGGCTCCAAAACGACCTATGAACCTCCGAATTTACTTCTGATTGTGCCCTCGACTCCAGAATCCCCATACGGAGCTATTCACAGTCTCGGAATCCCAAACAGACATCAATAATATTAAAATGCTCTTCAAGCCAAACTTATAAAAATTTTTCTAAAATGCTAACTTCCACAATAGGCGCCAAAACATTTTCGGGTTATCCAAAATCCAATCTGGGCATACGTCCAAGTCAGAAATCATCATACAACCTGCTAGAACCTTCAAATCCCAATTCCAAGGTCGTTTACTCAAAATTCCAATCGTAGTTCATTGTTTCAACTTTAGGCTCCTGACATAGGAAATTCTCTTTCCAAATCAACTTCGAATTTCCCGAAAATCAATTCCGACCGCGCGTGCAAGTCATAATGCCTGAAATGAGGCTATTCGTGGCCTCAAACTATTGAACGACGCGCTAGGACTCAATACGACCGGTCGAGTCATTACATTCTCTCCCACTTAAACATACATTCGTCCTCGAACGTGTTGAGAACTGCACTGGAGTGGTCTGAAATCGCTGTTTAACTTCTCATACACCTCCCCGTGCTACCACAACTCAGTGGAGCACATTAGCTGGATTACTTCTGAGGATATTCTCTTTTATTCAAGCAGATATGTCTTAAAGTCCAATTCCAACATCCGGAACTCAATGCTAGGCCTATTTCCAACATATGATCACCATATTAATAACTACACGTCGTACCCAGACGCGACTGCATAACTTTACTTAATTCACAACTCGCACCACTTTTCTCATAGGACCACAATAACTTTCCCTGATCAATTGACCAAAATTCCGCGAATTTGAGGCTCCCATTGCACCTCATGACCTACATAGGTCTTGCTCTAATTTTTACAATAACACCACGATGGAAGAGATGTGCAAATATTCATAATCAACTGCCGAGCCAACCAATATTGAGCCTATACTTCTGACAAGTAACATTACCACATTTTGAACCAAATAATGACCTATGCTCCTTAATATATTTCACTTAATCAAATTGCAGTGATCCTAAATATAACAACCTCGTCTCACCCAGTATAAACTGCTCAGGCAATAAGCCACCCCGACATGACCAAAATTCTCATATGATGCCACAATATGCCAATAGGCTACCAATTAGAATGCGATACAAAAAGGAAAATGAACTATGAAAGAAATTTTCAATTACCCAGCTCGGGAATCATACATGCGACGCGAGCGCACAACTAATATGAGCTTCCTTCAGAAAATAGGGAACACAACACAATAAACAGATATGGGAAACTGTACTAAACATTACACTGTTGCGGCGCGCAACCCGATCCAAACAACATAACCATGATGGAGCGCCACCCAATCCAAATAACATACCCATGGCGGCGTGCCGACCGATCCACACATAGAACTCACATAAGGAGATATATATCGAGCTAAATTGCCCATTACAATAAGATATCGAATTTGGTCACAAGCACGCTAAGTGTATAATACCATCCCTGAGGGGACGTATAGCGCCATAAGCTACCAAACTTAAGCACAACTGAGTTGCGATATATAATCTGAATCTCAAGAGCCATTTTGCTCGTAGTACGTCATTTCCATGCGGATCCTCAAAACATAAACAATTTCTCAAGCCGTCTCACAACTCACACGGTGCAACGTATCACTACATGAAATATCTGACAACGAAATAATACCCTGACAACTCCATAAGGAGCGCGTTACTGAAATGAACATAACTGGCCTGACATAGAGCCCATATTCATATTTAAACCTATCCACTGACCTCAGGACGATCTTGATCACATCAAACCAAGCCAATAACCTTTCAAAGGTCCATACTAATTTCCCTCTTCTCATAACATACAAGAACAACCGTCATAACCAGAGAAATCCTCCACGGTCCACAACTTAATAGGCTGAGTGCCCTCAAGACATATATTCTCAATTTAGCGATATCATCACAATTCTTCATACTTGGTGTAACTTCTCAATCAATAAAGTGACTTCATGCCATACTTATACGATCTTCCTGTGGGACTCGCTCCCACAATCTTCCGAAACACATAATAGGTACACACATCTAAACCACCGGCCGCACTAGTGTTGAAAAGCGATCACGAATGCCCAACCAGGATGCAAAGCCTTTTTCACAAAGCACCGCTTTCAGGTGGCACTGATGACAATACCGCTTACTTTAGACACCGAAACTCCATTCCTGCTCATCTGAGCTTGTGACATTTCTGTCCACACCGAATTGCAACTTTGATTCTCATTTCAAATTTCATATTACTCGCTGCTCCTGACATGCCCATGGACAATAGGACACACATCACATCAAAGCTTTTCACTGAACTCACTTTTAGGAGAAACACCGCAACATAAAGGCGAATACTCATAACCGTAGAATATGCAAACATCTAAGTAGGGGTCTAAGCCACTATAGCCCCTTCCAGAATCTGCTTCCACACAACGAGCCCTAACATAAGAATGTTTCTGAATAATATCAATTACGGTAGCTGACAAGCCTTATATGCACCGTCACAAATCACTTGCTTAACTTGATCACACTGAAGAAACTGATCGCTAACACCAATATGCCAAATTCAACTATGGCCAATCAAACTACCTTCTTCCAATTTATCCTTGATTGCCTTAGAAATAAGACCAACTCCATTCAGTACATAGCATACTCCATATGCACTTATTTCGAGTGACCTTGAATCACGAGACTATGCCGTCTACAATCCCACAAATTATTCTGTACCTCCCAAATGCCACACTGCAAGCCAAAACATCACAGAACATTCTGCACCTCTTCTCATAGGCTGCAAACAAGCTTGATTCTTTTACCCATAATTATACGCTCGAAATCATAAGGCATCACACCTCATCTTGTGAATTTACCATGACCGTTTTTGAGAGCCACCCACTCTAACTTGGCCTAGAATATAATCAACTCCATGAGTCTCCCATCACATGAGTACTCCCTTGGCGAAGAACCCGCCGAATCACTCCTCTTGGAACCCGCATCTGTATAATGCAAAATCCTGAATCATTCCCCAAGTCTGAGCATGATCCAATAAGGCCAACAATAGCCCACCTTTAATAATGCCTTTGCCCGGATTACCACTTATGGTCTTTCCCCGTAGCTGAAATAGCCCAACAATATGCTAATAACCTAAAATCTCGCAAGTAATTAACTCTGCAACCACATCACAAGCGATGGGACTCTCCCACTTAGCTTAAAGCCATTATTTCACAACTCTGGAATTCACCGAGATTCCCTAGCTTCCATCAACATAACTTTGCGTGATCAACTGCATAAATTCTCATATTCTTTTCGCAAAACCCCATTCTTTTATACTCTGATTCGTGAACTACATTCGTACGACCAATATCTTCGCTACATAACCGATAAAATTCTTCGCAGAAGCCTCGCCAACCATGCGACCACTAACCTGCTCACTTGGGTAACCCACCTATAGAAGGCTCTCCTCGGCATCTTCCCACACAACTGCATAGGGTACAATTACTACGACATCAATGACCCTTCCTGAGTCTGAGCTCACTCTCCAGTTGCACAGGTCTATTTACCCCTCGTGGACATCATTTAAATGTGCGGCAACATCTTTTCAATTCAAAGTCATGCTACATCCTTCTTCATTTAAGAGGCTCCTTTTCGTTATACTAAATCTCCGGCCACCCAAGAATCCCTACTTCAAATTAGACCTATAGACCCCAATAGCCAAGCACCAATATTCTCAATCGTTCCAGATTCCCTTAAGGTGCATAGTCATCTCATTACGAAGCCCCTACGCAGCTCCGCTGCTCTCCCACTTTGGGCAAACTCACTTCCTTAATCAACTACTCGGCCTGCGCTCCCTAAGCCTGGCCCATTAGAAGTTTAAAATTCCGCCTGACACTTCCCATATGTTGTTCTCATCTTTTACTGTTCAGTTGTTGCCTTAATAAAATTTATCTTCATAGCACTTGAATCCACAATTTGCTACTAACTCCAAACCTTTCTGAAGGTCATCTTTCTCGAACCGCCACATTTGAAATACTGATTCAATCCAAAACCACCGCACCCTGTGATATTTGATAGTTGCATCACTGGTACTATTTCCCGATGTCCTACCCCAAAGGAGGATTGTAGAAGATCATAACACCAACAAAATTAATACGTCCAACTAGGACAATAGTACCCCGTCATGGGAGAAAACTCCACCACGCTTGCAATTACCAAGTCTCATTACTTCTATCAGTGCATATCTGACCATCCTTAGTTCGATTGCCTTTCCCTCCCGGGAATAAAATACTGAATCTCTTGATTATGTACTAAGTAAACTTTCCTTCAAGTCATTCCCTGCCCCGAAACATAGGCAATCATCCTACAATCATATCATTACTGCACAACATCCATTCATAAGGATCGTGGCAACTTGTGCCTAACATTAGAAATCTCAAAAGTACCACAACTAAGCCGAAACAACAGAATATCTTTCACAAGGCGATGATAATAGCTCAAATAATCCCGCAGGGAGAAACACCCGCAGCACATTCGTAGTGCTATTAAAATCCTTCAACTCTTGATTTATAACAAGCGCTTCACATCGCATAAGATTGAGTAGGAATAAATTAAGGGCATACGCCTCCAAGGATCAAATCGTATGATAGGGAATCAAGAAGGGAAGTACTCCTAACAATCCTGCAGCATCCTGAGGATAAGTACAGATATCTCCGTACCGATCCGCGAGACTCTACTAGACCTTCTCATGACTCGTGAGACCCAAGGAACCTAGTGCTCTGATACCATATTGTCACGACCCAAAATCCACTACGGTCGTGATGGCGCAGGACACCTCTATCAGGCAAGCCAACTAAATTATCAATAAAACTCTCTTTTAATACCTTTGAAAATCTAGGATTTTTCCTTCTATTTTTCATAATTAAAAACAATCTCTACTTCAATTCAAATTAAGTAATAACTATAGTACGCATCTTTCGAAAATCATCCCAGAACCCAGTGTCACAAGTGCATGAGCATCTATTGATAAGGAAAATAAAATACAACCTCAGTCCAAAATATAGTGGACAGGGAATAAATATTTAAAAAATGCTGAAAGGAACTAGACTAGCTACGGGTCGCCTCGAACAATGCAGCTCACCTAGTCCCAGAATCATCCGCACTGCTACGCCAGTAGGCCACTAGAATTACTTATACCTGTGCAACAAAATGCACAGAACTGTAGTATGAGTACATAATCAACGTGTACTCAACAAGTATCCCGTCTAATCTCGACGAAGTAGAGACGAGATGGTCAACTTTGACACTTACTATTGGTCCAATAATAATATACTAAATGTGCGAGGAAATCAAGAATTTTATATAGCAGTTCTAACTCACAAAGCGACAAAACAAATAAACACCTTCAACAAGTAATAAAGGATTTCCAAGGTTTGCTTTTCATTATTTTATCAATTATACCAAGCCATAAAAGGCAATATCTATTTTAAAATTCTCGTGAAAACAATATATATCATGCGCATATCATGCCGAGGTCGACGGCCCGCTCCAACAGAAATGTAAACTGTGGACTACCGAGGGTCGAACAGCCCGAACCATAGATGCATCTGTTTAATATGCCGAGGCGTTCGGCCCGTTCCATAAATAAAGACATACCCTGATCGCGAATCATGCATGCGACGTAGGTACAGATAAGATACATGCTCAAGTAGCCAATTAAGAATTTATCGGGGAAAAATTATCCAAATAATACCAATTCTCCTTTAACAATCTTGAAGAAATAAAGTTTGATCCTTTTAGAAATTCACTTACTAATTCAATGTGATTTAGGTAATTCAAGCTATCCATGGGTTCACAAATAATCCAAGTATAACATGCTTTTGGGTCCTAACTATCCGAACAATAGCATAATAGTAGCTACGCACAGACTCTCGTCACCTCGTGTGTACGTAGCCCACATAAATAGGAGCACATAATCAATTATTTCACCTACGGGGACAATACCCTCTTACAAGTTTAGAAATGAGACTCACCTCTGAAGGTCCAATCCGGCATTACACGCCCTTTCGAAGACTCTAACTGATGCACCAAGCTCCAAAACTAGCAAGCGGTTACACAAATCCATTAATATATGCTCAATTATTCATTACCATCTAATTTATGGCAATTCTTAACTCCGATTAAAAAGTTGACCAAAATGCCCCCAGGGCCCCGCGTGCCCGGAATCCAAAATTTCTCAAAAGTATACCCTACCCATAGCTTCACTAGCCCAAATATATAATTTACTCCTAATTCCATGCTCAAATTTGTGGTAAAATCTAATTTATTAAGTTTCTAGGTTTTCTTCCAAAAATCCTAACTTGCCCACAATGTTTATGTCTAATTCCATGATATAATATTGTATTTGACTTGAAAATGAGTAGGAGTATCTTACCTTAGCATATATGACAAAATCCCTCTTTGAAGCTCTCCAAAAATCGCCCCAAGCCATGAAAATTGGGTGAAATGAAAGAATATCCCGATTTAAAACAAGTCTTCTGCCTCCAGTGATTTCCGCACCTGCGGTCCTTCGACCGCTTTTGCTGTTCCGCAGGTGCAGATAAAACACCACTTCTGCTGTCCGCCCAAGGATGCCCTTCTTCCACCTCTGCGATGCCCCCCTCCATAGATGTGGTCCCGTTTCTGCGAAAATCCGAGCGCATTTGCGGTCCACTCTGGGCCGATCAAAACCGCTTCTGCGACCGCTTCTCTGCAGATGCCGTCCTGCTTCTGCGGAACCTTGACAGCATCTGCGGTCCTCCAGCCTCTAACCATAAATCACTTTTGTGGTTCCCCTTCCGCTTTTGTGGGGCCGCTTCTGCGGCTACCCAGCCGCAAAAGCGAAAACACGAGAAACCAGATGCTTCAGCAATTCTTCAACTCACAAATTTGATCCGTTAACCATCCAAAATACACCCGAGGCCCCCGGGACCCTAACCAATCATGCCAACCAATCCCAAAATACGTTACGGACTTGCCCGAGGCCTCAAATCACATCAAACAATACTAAAATCACGAATCAATCCCCAATCCAAGCTTAATGAACTATAGAATTTCAAACTTCTATTTCCGATGTTTAAACCTATCAAATCCCATCCGATTGACCTAAAAATTTGTGCACAAGTCATGTTTAACATTACAGGCCTTCTCAAACTTTTGAAATGGGATTCCGACCCCGATATCAAAAAATCCACCTCAGGTCAAACTTCTCAAAAACCCTTTAAATTTCTATCTTTAGCCAAATGGCTCCGAAATGACCTACGAACCTCCGACTTCACTTCCGATTGCGTCCCCAACTCCAGAATCACCATGCGGAGCTATTCATAGTCTCGGAATCCCAAACGGACATCGATAACACTGAAATTCTCTTCAAGCCAAACTTATGGAATTTCTTCTAAAATTCTATCTTCCATAATAGGCACCAAAATATTCCCGGGTTATCCAAAACCCAATCCGAGCATATTCCCAAGTCCGAACTCATCATACAAACCTGCTGGAACCTTCAAATCCCGATTCCGAGGTCGTTTACTCAAAATTCTAATCCTAGTTCATTGTTTCAACTTTAGGCTCCTGAAATAGGAAATTCTCTTCCCAAATCAACTCTGGATATCCCGAAACTCAATTCCGACCGCGCTTGCAAGTCATAATGCCTGAAATGAGGCTGCTCGTGGCCTCAAACCACTGAACGACGCGCTAGGACTCAAAACAACCGATCAGATCATTACACTCATTCTAATATATTTAAATTAGAAGGTTTTTCAGATGCTGATCTTGCTGGTGATAAGGAAGATATAAAAAGCACAAGTGGAACATGTCAATTGCTTGGCAAAGCGTTGATATCTTGGAATAGTAAAAAACAAGGATCGGTTCCACTATCCACGACTGAAGCTGAATATATTGCTATTGGACAATGTTGTGCACAACTTCTGTGGATGTCTCATCAACTTGGTGACTATGAATTATTCTTTAATACTATTCAAATTTTCTGTGATAATTCTAGTGCTATATGTCTTTCAAAAACCCTGTGCATCATTCTAGATAGGGGTGTTCATAAAAACCCGAAAAACCGAACAAAACCGACCAAAAAAATTGATACTTTTTAGGATTGGTTTGGTTTTGAATTTTAAGAACTGATTAAATTTGGTTTGGTTTTGATTTTAATCAAAAAATAATCGGAAAAAAATGAACCAAACCGACTATAAAAGTAGTTATTTAAATTTATTATTACACCTATATATATGTATATTTTTATATAAAGTTTCTAAATTTTATTGTACATATTAGTCATATGTATTTTTCGTCTAGTTCTTTGCTATTATAATAATTTAATTCTTTACCTTTACATTCTAGTTTGATTGATAGTTTTCTTTTGCTATGTACAAGAATTTTGTTTTATGTTAAAAATAAGCAATTTTTAATTGAGTACTTAAATTATTCATCACTATTTGATTCAATTATCATCAATATATCTTGGTAAATGATTGCTTTCTCAAAGAGCAATTGATTTAATAGGGTTACGTTGAAAATGTAGTCGCCGGAATATGCGTTTGGCAGTTTATGTCTCATATTTTAGAAAAAACTCACAAATAATCGAAAAACCGACAAAAATCGAATCGATAAAAAACCAACTAAATTGGTTTGGTTTGGTTTCAATATTTGAAAACGGACTTACTTGGTTTAGTTTTTTTTAGAGAAAAACCGATCCAAAACGAACCACGAACACCCCTAATTCTAAAGTAAAGCAAATAGACATCAAGCATCACTTTATTAGAGGTCATGTTCTTATAAAGGAAATATAGAAATATCTTTAGTTGGAACAACTGATCAATTAGCAGACATTTTTACTAAGCCTTTATTAGAGGATATGTTTTGTGCTTTATGAGAATTACGTGGCATTATTTGCATTAATAATAAATTTTAGGACCTATGTGCAATCAGGTTAACTTGTATGTCTAATATTTTATTTCTTACTTCTTCATTAAATGTGCCTCTATTCTCCCTCTCTTTTCCTCTCGTTTCACATCAGTTGTGACGTTCAAAGATGGAAAGCCAATCATCCCGTCTTCTCAACTGATGCATTTTCCTTTTTCTGTACTTAACTGTTAGAATTTTCAGAATCCCTCTTTTTAAGGTAGAGGTCTCTTTTCAATCCCTATTGTCTCTATCACATAGAAAACCATTCTCAGAAGCTCTTCCCAAACCAAAATCCTTCAATGGCTGAACACTCCAAAAACTCCTCTGCCTCCACCAGAAAAAGGACCCGCTCCAGTCCCAAACCCCCTTATATGCCCCCCGAACAAGTAGACCTAGGGTCCGACCATACTGAAGGTTTCGCTTACTCGAAGGCTGATTTGTCTGATCACTCTCAAATCTTAGGAGAAAAAGCTTTAGGAAAATGACCCATGGAAGATCCCCATGTTTCCTCCATTCCAAAGAAATCCAAGATAGATCTTTCTATTTCTCTAGAGTCTGACCTGAATTTATGGGATTCTCCAAATAGGAATTTTTCATCACCTTGAAAGAGAAGATCATTGCTCATGGAAGGGTAGTTGACCTTGACAACATGGAAGCCCAAAATTTCAAGGTAAAAGATCTTTTCGTTTATCAAGGGTGGTCAAAATTCCTCTTTATTCCTCCGCCTAAAGTCTATGAACCCCTGGTAAAGATATTTTATGCTAATCTTCACTCTAGTAAAATTGATAAGTGGAATCCTTAGTGTTAATTAAGCGAATTGCTCTTGATTATGCAATGTTTGATTTACTCTTTCAATGTAAGTATTCTGGTTTACCCATGCTTTTCAAAAATACATGGCCCGATGATTTTGAAATTTCCTTTGATCAAGCTAAACGATGTATTGCTGAGTCTTCCTCTGAATCACTCCCCAACCAGTTAGGCCTTAGTGATGTTAGTTTCAAAACTAGAGTCCTGGCTCATATTGTAGCAACTACTCTGCTTCCTCGCACTGGTTCCTTCTCTCAAAGAGACACCTTTCTGGCCTATTGTCTTGTGATCGATCTCAAAGTCAAGCTATCCTCTTGGGTTATCAACTTTATGATTGAAAGTGCAAAAGATCCCACAAGTCTACCCTATGGTATGGATATCACTCACATTCTGGAAGCTCACGAAATTTTCATATCTACATATCCTTTTATCACTGTTCCGAAGTCTTTTAATTCCAGAGCCTTTACAAGTATGGGGTATATGAGTGTGAAAGGCTCATGGGTTAAGAAGCAAGAAGGAAAAGTCAAGCATGCTCCAATAGATTCCAAACCCAAACCTTCTGCTTCTCATCCTAGCCCTAGTGATCCTGACCTTGGTGAAAAACTTCGTGGCATTGACAATCAACTATCTGCAATTAAAGATATCCTCACAGCTACTCAGTCCACTGTTGGTGACGTTCATGCCATCTCCAAAGAAATAGGGTCCGATGTATCCAAGATAAGAGTTGATGTTCTCAGAGTAAAAGAGAACGATGTCAGGGCATTTGACGATGTTCATGACAGGTTTGATGGAATGAGCATTTCACCCAATGCTAGCTTTGACCAACACAAGGAGGCAATCTACAATACTCTCACTTACTTTCTGCGTCGCTAATATGGATGTTTAAGATAATTTTTTTTGGTTGTGCTGTTTTTGGACCGTCATATTAGTTGTTGGACAATATATTTTTTTTGTTCTGTTCTGGTTGTTTTTTTGAAATAACTCTGCTGCATATAATGCTATAAATCCTGGTTTACTTCATGGTTTGCTCTATTTATTCCCTCTTTGCTGATTCCAAAAAGGGGGAGAAAGATATATATATGTATTTGCATAGGCACACAAGTTTAGTCGACTGAAGGGTACGTGCACGCTAGCGTCTTGGCACTATTTAAGGGGGAGTCATGGATCCTCTATAGCACGAGTCGACTACAAAAGCATCAGCAACTATAACCATGGACGAGCCAACTGCTCTCATAGATAGGGAGTAAAATATAGGGAAGTCAACTATTGTTTATATATATATATATATATATATATATATATATATATAT
>MU726743.1:0-14629 GCA_026770625.1 Nicotiana glauca | reverse complement strand
CTCATAGATAGAGAGTAAAATATAGAGAAGACAAATATTGTTTATATATATATATATATATATATATATATATATATATATATTATTTTGTCATCATCAAAAAGGGGAAGATTGTTGGATCTGATTTTAATGATGAAAATAAAATATTTATTCCATGTGCTGGAACTCACATATACCATTCAAAGATTGAAGGAATCAATCATAGAAGATCAAGGAGAGAAGATCAGGGAATCAATGGTTAGCTACGAGATGGAAACAATCAACCAGGAAAATTAAGAAAAGCAATCCGAGATTAAAAAAGATCAAGGAACCAATGGATAGCTACGATATGGAAGGAATCAAGCGAAGCAATCAGAGAATTAGAGAAATCAATCAAAGCCAAAATGGAATAAATCAAGCCTAGACTTAAGGAATCAAATAAATCAAGCGTATCAAAACCTGGAAGGAGCGATATTTTAGGAAGCATATATGAAGAATCATTTAAGTCTCTCGTCAACATAGCCATTACTGTATGACCTTATTCTTGGAAAGAATCAATTCCTTTTGAAGGATCAAATCTCTTGGGTTGGCAAATCTCTCCAGAAACCAAGCCTCTCTAAAAGTATTTAAACTTGTATCTGTACCCTAGAGCCATATACTTTAATCGAACCAAATACCCTCTCTTTATTCTACTGCAAACAAACATAACTCTACTAGATCTGTTGTGTAACAAGTTAGAGAAGAAAGAGAGAACAACACTAGTGAGACACTGTGAGCACGTGATTTTTTCCCTATATATGAATTATTCCCAAAATTCAAACAAAAAAGTTTTTTCCTTATTTTTACAATTTTTGTGAATTTTGGTGTTATTTTCTGTTAATTGTTTACATTTTATTTGTGCATGTTAATTCATATCAAAATACAAAAATACATTTGGCATTTGCATTTAGGATTTAACTTCTTATTTTAGGATTAATTAGGGATTAATTTATTTTTAGAAAAAAATTATAAATAAAATAACAAAAATAGTCCACTTTTGTATTTTTAATTGTTAATTGTTGAATTTGTCACAAAATAAATGTTAAACAATTTTAGGAATTAATTGGTTTCATTTTGGAAATAAATTAGGTTTCTATTTTAAATTTTGCATTTCAATAAAATCAAAAAATATAAATAAAAAATGAAATGAAAAAATAAATAAAAGAAATACATATGGAAAAAAAACAAATAGAAAAGGGGGTTGGTCTTAAAAGACCCAAATTTGGGCCAAATGGTTGAGCCCAAAACAAAATTAACCTTCGAAAAACCCAGGCCCAATCCCAATAACCCGGTCTGCCCCATTAACAAACTAAACGACGTCGTTGAGGTAAGTGACAAAGTGATCTTGGCCATTCATCTCCCTGATCCAACGGCCACAAGTGAGTGCCACATTTCAATATAATTGTCTTAATATCATTCAAACCCTAAAACATATATCACCCTCCTCGTATCTCTTCTCCGCCTCCAGCCGCTGGTGTAACACTGCCGTATCTCCACCGCCCTCCGCCCTAACGCTGCCGGCTGGAAATCGCCGCTGCCGGCGGCGAAGCCCCAAATCCTGAAAAATTACACCATAAAATCCCAGTGAACTCCTCTTTCCAAGCCTTATATTTCCATGGCTCGAATCATACCCAGCTTACTCGAATATTAGGTTTTGTTACTGTCATCTCCGCCGCCCACGGCGGCGCCACCTCCAAATTCAACCAAATTAATGCCAGGACCCTTCCTCACCTCCCTTGTTACGAATCCACCACCAGTAGCCTTCAATTCTTTCCCTAGGGTTTCGAATTTTAAATCGAAGTTCAACCTCAAACCCTAATTTCACGAATTGACGATTCTTTGGTGACTTGACCATTACAGTATTTAGCCGTGTGTTTTTTCATGAAACACGATTCAACACTCTTTTGGTCAAAGATTTTCAATCCGATTTTGTCCAAGCCAGGTCATCTCTGGTCAATTTCAATTTAATGCATTAAGGCCAAGGTTAGTGAGTCTTCCCGTTCTAGTTTTGATTTTTGTTTTATATGTTAATATTTTCCGAAGTTTTCAATTGGTAGTTTGTTTTGTATATAGTTCTATCAGTTAATTGATTAAGGGTTTGGGTATAATGATAGATAACAAGTGTCTAGGTCAGCTCTTAGGTTAATTTCTATTTTTCAGCTTTGTTTAATTTTTTGTCCTATTTTTAGCTTTAATTAGTCAGCTGTTAGTTTGATTGATTAGGTTCCAATTAGCTCAGTCTGTTTAACTTGTTTGAATGTCTTTCTTTTAATTTAATTTTTTGTTCTTAGAATTTTAATTCAATATTGTTTCTAACTTGTTTTTACATGGTTTGATTATCGGCTGATTGAGTTAATGCTTTTATTAGTCTAAGCTTAGTTTAATTGATTTTTCAGCATTCATTTACAGATTAATTAGGTTTGTGAATTGGTTATAGTTGATTTAGATTAAATAGGGTTAACTATAGTTAATTTCTAAATCAAATAAAGGGTTTGTTTGGTTTGGTAATTTCAGGGGGGGTTTCAGCGGTAGTTTAGGCAAGGAAAAGGGTAGTCTTATTAGAAATGGTAAATTCAAAACTAAGGCAAGGGTAATACAGGTATTTTAAGGGTAGAAAAATCAGGTTAGAACACCCTAGACCCTTCTAGAAGGGGTCTAGGTGTAACTTTAGGTATTCTAGCTGCAGTAACTTAGGTAACAAGTTAGGAAATCAGGGGCTAAAGTATTAAAAATTAAAATCTGAAACTAACAGCTAGTTTTTTCTATAAAAGGGCAGTCCCCTTACTTCATTCACAAGTTTGGAACACCAAAATTCCCCCCCAAAACAACACTCTTCCAGTTTCAGATCTGGAATTCAAATTTCAGATTCAAAATCCTTTAGATCTTAGCTTTCTTCAAAGAAAAACCAAAAAATATCAAAAACAATATAAAACTGTCCAAAATCAAAAAAATTATTGTTTCATTAAAACTGAGAATGAATTTCAACCTTTAGCTATTGGTTTACATTTGCGTTTGGTTCAGTTCTGGTAATTAGAAGGTTTAGAGGAGTCTCTATTTGATTTCGAGCAATTTTTGGGGTTCGATCAGTTCATTTTGGTCATCTGCTGGTGCTGTGTTTCTGTGAAGTTTCCTGAGTTTTTGTGAAGTGATTTTGGTCTAAAACTGTATCTATTGCTTCTGTGTTTAACTGTTGGACACTAGCCATTGTTACTTGTTGCTGATCTCCTCTTCTTCTACAATTCGATTCCCAGGTACACATTCGAATCATGTATGACGAAGCTGTGCAGTGAAATGATGAACTGAACCATTTATCCATTTGTCTCCTAATAAATGTGTGCCTAAGTTGTTATAGTTGAATAGATAATGGTTGGCTTGTGTTTGTTTAAGTACACTGTCGATTTGTGTTTATATAATCCTTGAGTTGTATAATTTGGACTGTTGGATTCTCCTTTTGGATTTATGCAAGCACTAATAATTAGGGAAGGTAGTACCAGTATTGTTAATAAGTCACATTTGAATTTAGAAACGTGATTTTTGGTTCAGTAATACTGGTTCCAATCCTATTAGTAGTGGTAGAATACATTGATTTGGTTTGAGGTCAAAGCAATTGGATATATTATTCTCTAAATGATGCCTAACTTGACAGCTTAATGAAAAGATCAAAAATGAGTGTTAGCGGTCCTGTTTGATTCCCAGCTTCATTTGAATTCATTTACAGCCTGTTAAATGAGACTAAATAGCTATTGAGTTCCAGTTAATATGGTTACTTGGAATATCAGTTAATGGTAAGGTCTTGACAATCAAGGGATAATGAATTAGTGAATGCTCGGTCACAAATCACGCCTGAAGAAATAAAAAGCAATACGCCTGCTTGGATTCATATAGAAGATCACTTAAAATAGTTGAGCTTATTCAAGATAGATCAATTGAAGTTTACACTGATTTGGTTACTGATTGTATATTTACCGGCTCCAAATTAAAAGGGAGAGTGGGCCTCTGAGTTTGTCCTGGGCCCAGGCAGTCCCACCCTTTTAAATGAAACATGAATTGCTTTGAAATACATGCTAAATATGTCTTATTCTATTCATTCAGCTATTGGGCTTAATTGTGGGGAATTGACTTATGGACTTCTGGACATTTCAAACATGTTAATTAATTAGGATTTTTCTTTTATTGATATTGACAAACTAAATAGAAAATCGTAGTCTACTTTAGATTTGCCTTTTAAATAACAAATGAGACGAGCCTCGCCAAATGAAACGCATAAATTGCGGGGCCCTCAGTAAATATTGTACTAAAATGCTTAGAATTCGGGATGGGCCGTTTAGCGAATTTCACGGCCTTCCCCAAATATAATAATGCGTCAGACGCTTTAGGCGCGTTCTTAATCATTTTACCTTCTCAAATTCGGGTGCACATTTATGTGACCCAAATCCAAATCTCAACGGAGTTAAAATGTGTTGACTGCCACGGGTGCACTGGTGCAACAATAGAGGCAGGTAACTGGTCCAGATCAAGACAAAGCGGGTGCACATTGCAATTCTTATTAAAATAAAAACAAAGCGGGTTACTAATAAAAGGAAAATAAGTTAGAACATGTTTTGAAATCAGATAAAATCAACTACGACAGTTGAGCGACCGTGCTAGAACCACGGAACCCGGGAATGCCTAACA
The DNA here is from genome assembly GCA_026770625.1 of Nicotiana glauca. Classification (NCBI taxonomy): domain Eukaryota; kingdom Viridiplantae; phylum Streptophyta; class Magnoliopsida; order Solanales; family Solanaceae; genus Nicotiana; species Nicotiana glauca. The sequence goes on along the minus strand of MU726743.1, from coordinate 9,937 downwards.
CCTTCTCCTGGGTTAACAGAATTCCTTACTCGGATTTCCGGTTCGCGGACTGTTAACAGAGTCATATTTTTCCTCGGTTCGGGATTCAACCGGTGACTTGGGACACCATTAATCTCCCAAGTGGTGAATCTGAATAATTAATAACCAAATCCCGTTCCGATTGTCTTTTAATTAGAAAAACTCCTTTACGCCCTTGCGGGTAGAGCGAAAAAGGAGGTGTGACAGCTCTGGCAACTCTGTTGGGGATAAGAACCCATAACATTTTGTTCAGGGTTCAGAATTCGAGCTTAGAATAATTATTGTATTTGGCGTTGTCTAATTTTCCTACATGTTTCCTGCTTAATGTACTAAATGTTTACCGCTTTGATGTTATCTGAAGTGTATAAACTGTGCCGAAACCCATCTATTTTCACCTATGGGGATGTGCTTACTGGTTGAGACTCTCTATTATGTTTGTGTCATACCTTGAAATAAGAAAGAAGCCAGACAAGTTACTAAGTCGGACGATCCCGCGGGTCCCCGGTAAGTAGCCCCCTCCTCGACTCGAGTTGTCCGCTCGGGTACACAGTCTAGAACACATAACCAGGTTTTGAACCTAGAATAACTTGACTTCACGCCGGATCCCAAGTAAGAGCGCTTATTTGCATCACGTACATGTGACTTAGGGGACTCAATACAGGGGTTGGGTCCGTCTAGGACAGGTAACTAGATATGAAAGGACCATCATGATGCATTTTACGTGTTGCATTTATTTGTCTCGGACTCGCGTGCTGAACGGCTTGAATTTGGGAAAAAAGAAAAGAAGTAATAGTGTAGAGAGTTGATTACATGATTTAGCAAAAACCTATGTCCAAGTAATGCTGAAACTTTGCCGGATTTTTGAGAAAATAAAAGGAGTGTTTGGTGTCAATGGAAAGGGAAAAAAAAAAAAGAAAGAAAAAAAATATCTTTATTTGTTTTATGTGCCAATTGAAAAGCAAAACAAATTTGTTTTTTAGACATAGTTTGTGTCATTTGTCAATAAAGAAAAAATGAAGAAAAAACGAAAGAATTTTAATTTCAATTATTGGAAAGAAAATACAAAAGGAGTATTGTTTTCCGAAATAGTGTATTTGTCAATGAAGAAGAATCTTGTTTTCGAAAATGGTTAGGCTTATTCGCCCGAACTACTCTGGTTTGATTCTCACCGGATGTGAGATACGTAGGCAACCCTCATCGGGTCCAACCTCCCCTTTACAAAAATAGCCAAAAAAAATGTGTCTAAGTTTTAAATTTTGGCATGAATAAGTCAGGTGAAGCCATTCTTGTCAAAAATAGCCAAATATTCCCGAAAGGGACGCCGGAAGGCTGCTTTTGCAAGAACAATCACCCTTTGGTCAGTTTCCAAGATCTTGGCCAGTTACTCAACGCGGCCTTAAAATCTTCGTCCCCGAGGTACTGAAAGGCCGTGTTTGCAAAATCAAGTCTTTTATTTTAATTTGAAAAACAAGAAAAAGAGTCGTTGGTCAAGTGAATACCGTTTGGATTTTGGTCAAAATAAGCCGATCCAGCTTCGGCGGCATCTTAAACCGTTCTTGCTGAAATAACTTTAGAGTATCTTTCAGTTGTCGAAACGCTATTCTCGTAAAAGAACGGACGAGTTTGTGAAGTTTCATAAAATACTCCTCCCCGGCCTCAAAATTCATGTGAAATTAAGAAGGGGCCACGTTTGCAAAAATAGCCATTTGGTTAAAATTGGCATATAGGGGAAGGAATCTGTCAGTCTGTTTTGAATTTGTATTTTTTTTATTATAGTATATGGGTTGTTTGATTTTTGAGTCTGTATTTTGTCTTTTTGTCAAAGTCTGTTAGTTTTGTTTAAGTTCGCCAGTTTTTAAATCATTGTAATCAAAGTTTGTTCTACTGTGAAAAATTTAAAGTTCCAAAATAGGTTTTATTATTTTTTTACCTTTTATCTTCAAGAACTACGCTCGGTTTGATTCATGCGGGGTCATGATACATAGGCAATCCACGTAGGATTGGGCCATAAAAAAAAAAAAAAAAAAAAGAGAGGAAAAACCACAAAAAGGCAATAGCGGAAAAACAAGAAAGAAAGCAAAGAAAATCAAGAAAGGAAGAAAATAGGAACAAGAGGAGACAAGGGCAAGAGTGAAAAAAAAGAAAAGAAAAAAAGGAAAAGAAGAAAAACAAAGGAAGAAAAGTGTGCAATTGGAAATAAGGAAAGTCGGGATGACGCAAACGACCGATCAAAAGATGTTACCAATATGTTAATGCCCTGACGCTAACGTGGTGGTTTCATTTTGTCATGTCATTCCAGAAAGGTGGTTGGTTTGCGGTTTTAAAGCGGTAATTCTTCGTTGCAATACAAGGACAAAAGGCAATGGCGAACGACAATAGAAATGAGTTGATTGATACCGGTGCCCGACATCAGTTGGTTGAACGGGATAATGGGTTGGGAGAAGAGGTGCGGGTGTTAAGACAATGACACGACCCAAACCCGATCGTGATGGCGCCCAACCCTAAAGCTAGGCAAGCTTGACCACAGTCGTTCCCAAATCAACCATAAACCTCAAAATCGACAATTTAAAAGAGAATATAATAGTTTTAGAATAATAATCCAATATTTATCAAAGAATAATACTGAGAAATATGAAGTCTGATAAAAACACTCCCAAAAGATCTGGGGTCACGAGTCTAGAGCCTCTAAAACAATCTGAATAACAATATCTGAACGAAAATACTCAAGTCTGGAAATGTATATATATAAATGAAACTGAAATAGGAAGAGTAGTCAGGTCCTGCAAACGTCAAGCAGCTACCTCAACAACTCTGATAAGCTCTGGAAAACAAAGACTGCTCAGCTAAGCCTCCGGTGCACCTGAATCTGTACATAAGGTGCAGGGAGTAGGGGTGAGTAATACCGACTTAGTGAGTAATAAGCATATAAAATGTCTGAAGATAAGAAATCCACGAAATGCCACAAAGTAAAGCTAAAACTAACAGTCCGACACCTTAACTACGAACCAACAGCAAAGCAACATCAAGTATATCAGTCAAGTATAATGCAAGGATGCAATGCAATGCACATGAACATGCTGTGGCGTATAGCTCGATCCATTTAATGTCGACGGCGCTCACTGGGGGTGTGTACAGACTCCAGAGGGGCTCCTTCAGCCCAAGCGCAATATAATCATAACATTCGCTGCGGCGTGCAGCCCGATCCATACTCAGTCCACAATATGCATATGAGTCACGTAACAGATTCAATTAATTTCCCAATTTCCAATTTCCAATTTCCAATTTATTAAGAAGAATATACTTTAGATATTTAACTTCAGGAAAAGTGACTTAGCATTTAAAAACAGTGATTAAACATAGGACTGAGATAAATGATTATACAAAGCATGCTATCACAATGATATTCATCCTCTAAGGATGCTACAGATCGGCACAAGGCCCCAAACACGGCAATAAGCCCAGATATATTCAATACAGGGTGCGTTTCAGTCGCCAATATAGAAACATTCTGGTTCGGGATGGACCAAGTCACAATCCCCAGTCATAACCAATCCCGCACCTGCCATAGGATGCGAGTCACGCCCTACAATAGCGTCACAATGTGATAAGTCGGGGTTTCAAACCCTCAGGCCATCATATACACCAACTACTTACCTCTAACCGGCCGTAGAATGGTCCGCAATGCCTTTTCCTTTCGTATCGACCTCCTCGCACATCGAATCTAGTCAAAATCACAACGAATACATAAATATGGGCTAAAGAAACATAACCCAATTAAAAATACTCGAAAAGTACTAAAATTCACGAAGTTGGTAAAACCTGAGCCCCGATCCCACTTCTCAAAAAATTCCAAAAATCACACCAACGGATTTCTCGTCTCGTCTTGCCACGAGTCCGTACATATAAAGTTTATCGAAAACGGAGCTCAAATGGCCTTTCAAATCCTAAAAATTCGTTTTTCAAAAACAAAGCCCTAGTTCTTCACAATTTCTACCCAATTTCATGAATTTGAGTGTTGATTTTTCCATAAAATGGTGTTTTTCTAGTCAAGAGACTTACCTCCAATCAATACCCGTTGAAAACCCTCTTCAAATCGCTCAAAAAGCTTTCTTGGCGGAGTAAAAATGGTGGAAGAATAATGTGGGTCACGGATATAAGGGTTTTAAACATTCTGCCAGATTACTGTAGCGACCCCTATGCGATCGCATCACTACCCCTGCGATCGCATAGGCCAAAATTTCCAGGCCCTCAATTCCTCTTACGCGATCGCAGGACAGGCCATGCGATCGCATAGCACTGTCTCCCCCTTCTACGTGATCGCACTACTTCCCACGCGACCGCACTGCCCAATCTCCTCAACCTATGTGATCGCAGATCCCTATACGCAATCGCATAGAGCAAATCTTCATCCCCCTATGAACCTTCTATGCGATCGCAGGCATACCTACGCGATCGCATAGAGGAAAATTCCTCTGCAATTTCTGCTGCACTTTTTCATGTTCAAAACTCCCCGTTAGCCATCCGAAATCACCCCGAGGCCCTTGGGACCTCAACCAAATGCATAGATATGTTCTATTACTTCATTCAAACTTGCTCGTAACATAAAACACTATCATAAACACCAAAATCATCGAATTACCACGGATTCAAGCCTAAGTTAAACTAAAACTTCCGAAACTTGCATTTGATCTAAAACCCGACCTAAACACCTCCGAATGATCTGAAACTTTGCACGCATATCCAAAATCACCTAACGGAGCTACTGCAACTCTCGGAATTCCATTCCGACCCTCGGATCAAAATCTCACCTACCATCCGGAATTCGCCAAAATCCAACCTTAGCCAATTCAAGCCTAATTCTACACCGGACCTCAAAATTCAATTCCGATTGTTTTCCTAAGTCATAAATCATCCCCCGAAACTAGTCGAATCATCAGAAATTCATTCCGAGCCTTCTAACTCATAAGTCAACATTCAGTTGACTTTTCCAAACTAACCTTCTCAATAAGAGACCAATTGCCTCATTTCTAACCAAACTTTATCCGAATTACTTCAGATTCTCCAAATACATATAATGAAACATATAGAAGCATAAAACGGGGAAAACGGGGCGGTAACTCTCGTAACGATGGGTCGGGTCGTTACATCCTCCCCAACTTAAACAAACGCTCGTCCTCGAGCGGGTCAAGAAACATACCTGGAGTCTCAAACAAGTGAGGATATCTGCTCCGCATCTCCTGCTCGGTCTCCCAAGTGGCTTCCTCCACGGGCCGACCTCTCCACTGTACCTTCACCGAAGCTATCTCCTTAGATCTCAACTTTCGAACCTGACGACCCAAAATAGCCACCGGCTCCACATCGTAGGTCAAGTCCTCATCCAACTGGATCGTGCTGAAGTCTAATACATGAGACGGGTCCCCAACATACTTCCGGAGCATAGAAACATGGAACACCGGATGAACTCCCGACAAGCTGGGTGGCAAAGCAAGCATATAGGCCACCTCCCCAATCCTCCTAAGTATCTCAAAAGGTCCAATGAACCGTGGACTCAGCTTCCCTTTCTTTCCAAACCTCATAACGCCTTTCATAGGCGAAACCTTCAACAAGACCTTCTCGCCCACTGCATAAGATACATCTCGAACCTTCCGATCCGCATAGCTCTTCTAACGCGACTGAGCTGTACGAAGTCTCTCCTGGATCACTTTCACCTTCTCTAAGGCATCCTGAACTAACTCTGTCCCCAATAATCTAGCCTCGCCGGGCTCAAACCAACCAACCGGAGATCTACACCGTCTCCCATATAAGGCTTCATACGGGGCCATCTGAATGCTGGATTGATAGCTGTTGTTGTAAGCAAACTCTGCAAGAGGCAAGTAATCAGCCCAAGAACCTCCAAAATCAATAACACAGGCACGCAACATGTCCTCCAATATCTGAATGGTACGCTCGGACTGCCCGTCCGTCTGAGGATGAAACGCTGTGCTCAACTCTACCTGTGAACCCAACTCTCGCTGAAAAATCCTCCAGAACTGAGAGGTAAACTGAGTACCCCTATCTGATATAATAGAAACTGGGACCCCATGCAATCGTACAATCTCCCGGATAAAAATCTCCGCTAACCGCTCCGAAGAATAGGTGGTACACACCGGAATGAAGTGTGCGGACTTGGTCAGCCTATACACAATCACCCAAACTGAATCAAACTTCCTTGCTGTCCGAGGGAGACCACTCACAAAGTCCATAGTAATCCGCTCCCATTTCCACTCGGGAATATCAATACGCTGAAGCACACCATCGGGCCTCTGATGCTCATACTTGACCTGCTGACAGTTGAGACACCGAGCCACGTAATTCACAATATCCTTTTTCATCCTTCTCCACCAGTAATGCTGTCTCAAATCCTGGTACATCTTCGCGGCACCTGGATGGATAGAATACCGCGAGCTATGGGCCTCCTCCAATATCAACTCTCGAAGCCCATCCACATTGGGCACGCAAATCCGGCCCTGCATCCTCAACACACCATCACTATCAATAGTAACATCCCTGGCATCATCATGCTGAACTCTGTCCTTAAGGACAAGCAAATGTGGATCATCATACTGGCGCTCACGAATGTGATCATATAAGGAAGACCGAGAAACAACACAAGCCAACACCCGGCTAGGCTCTGAAATATCTAACCTCACTAACCGATTGGCCAAAGCCTGAACATCAACTGCAAAGGGTCTCTCCCCAACTGGAATATACGCCAGGCTGCCCATACTAACCGCCTTTCGGCTCAAAGCATCGGCCACTACATTGGCCTTCCCCGGATGATATAAAATGGTAATGTCATAATCCTTGAGTAACTCAAGCCACCTCCGCTGCCTCAAATTTAGATCCTTCTGTTTAAACAAGTGCTGGAGACTGCGATGATCAGTATACACCTCACAGGACATGCCATACAAATAGTGCCTCCAAATCTTCAAGGCATGAACTATGGCAGCCAACTCTAAATCATGAACAGGGTAGTTCTTCTCATGAGGCTTCAACTGACGAGAAGCATAAGCAATGACTCTACCCTCCTACATCAACACACAACCTATCCCAACTCTCGATGCATCACAATACACGGTATAAGAACCTGAAGCTGATGGCAAGATTAACACTGGAGCTGTGGTCAAAGCTGTCTTAAGCTTCTGAAAGATCTCCTCGCACTCATCCGACCATACAAACGGTGCACCCTTCTGTGTCAACCTGGTCAAGGACGAAGCAATAGATGAAAATCCCTGGACAAACCGGCGATAATACCCCGCCAAACCAAGAAAACTCCGAATCTCAGTAGCCGAGGATGGTCTGGGCCAACTCTGCACCGCCTCGATCTTCTTTGGGTCAACCTGAATACCATCACTGGACACCACGTGTCCCAGAAAAGTCACAGTACTAAGCCAGAACTCACACTTAGAGAACTTCGCATAAAGCTTCTCCTCTCTCAATCTCTGTAATACCACCCTCAGGTGCTGTGCGTGCTCCTTCTGGCTACGCGAGTACACCAGAATATCATCAATAAACACAATCACAAAAGAATCCAGATACGGCCAAAATACACTGTTCATCAAGTGCATGAATGCGGCTGGGGCATTAGTCAGCCTGAAGGACATCACTAGAAATTTGTAGTGCCCATATCTCATCCTGAAAGCCGTTTTCATAATGTCTGAATCCCTAATCTTCAGCTGGTGATAGCCCGATCGAAGGTCAATCTTAGAGAATACCCTTGCTCCCTGAAGCTGATCAAACAAATCCTCAATACGGGGTAGTGGGTACTTGTTCTTCACTGTCACCTTGTTCAACTGCCTGTAATCAATGCACATTCTCATTGTGGCATCCTTCTTCTTTACAAATAACACCGGTGCACCCCAATGTGACACACTCAGGCGAATGGACCCCTTATCTATGAGTTCCTGAAGCTGTTCCTTCAACTCTTTTAACTCCGTTCGTGCCATACGATAGGGAGGGATAGAGATGGGCTGAGTGCCCGACACCAGATCAATACCGAAATCAATGTCCCTATCCGGCGGCATACCCGGCAGGTCCGCTGGAAACACATCAGGGAAATCCCTCACAACGAGAACCGAATCAAGACTAGGAGTCTCAGCTCCAATATCTCTAACGAAAGCCAAGTATGACAAACAACCCTTCCCAACCATCCGTTGGGCTTTTAGGAAGGAAATCACCCTGCCGGGTACATAGTCAGTCACGCCTCGCCAATCGATCCTCGGAATACCCGGAATAGCCAACGTAACTATCTTGGAATGAGAGTCCAGAATAGCATGGTACGGAGATAACCAATCCATACCCAGAATCATGTCGAAATCCACCATGCCCAATAATAACAAGTCAACTCGGGTGTCCAGATCCCCAATAGTGACAAGACAGGATCGATATACGTAATCCACAATAACAGTATCACCCACCGGGGTAGATACATGCACAGGCAAGGCAAGACAACCACGGGTCGTATCTAAATGATGAGCAAAATATGAAGATACATAGGAGTAGGTAGATCCGGGATCAAATAAGACAGAGGCATCCCTGTGGAAGACTGAGATAATACCTTTGATGACTGTATCTGATGCACTGGCATCTCTCCTATCTAGAAGAGCATAGAATCGAGCCTGACCACCGCCAGTACGGTCCTCACCCCTGGGGTGACCTCGGGCTACCTGACCTCCACTCCTAGCTGACTGAGCGGGTGCTGAAGAAACAGGAGCAGAAGATGAGGGCTGATCCCTCTGATGAGACTGTCTACTACGAAACTGAGGATNGCTGAAGAAGCAAGAGCAGAGCTCTGAGCTGGAAGGGCACTCAGTGCAGGCTGGCTCTACTGATGACCCTGATGACCACGGCCTGACGAAGCTCCACTGGACTCTGAACGACCTGACTGAGGAGGTCTGAAGGAACAACCTCTGCTGCGCTGGAACTGGCCCCTAGACGAAGCATCACTGAAACTACCTGAACCTCGAGGCCTCTTAGCCTCCCTCTCCTCACGCTCCCGACGACGATCTGTCTCAATCTGACGAGCCGCATAAACTATCTCCTTAAATGTAACTGTTGTAGCCCTCTCTCTAGTCATTAATATGTGAATCGGATAGTTGAGATCATCCACAAACTTCCTGATCCTCTCGCGATCTGTCGGGATCATCCAAGTAGCATGTCGAGCTAACTGTGTAAACTTCAACTCATACTGAGTCACTGTCATATCTCCCTGAGTCAACCACTCAAATTGACGATGCAGCTCCTCCCTGTGAGACTGGGGTACATACTTCTCCAAGAATACTGGTGAGAACTTCTGCCATGTGAGGGGCGCTGCTCCAATAGGCCTATGCCTCTCGAACTCCTCCTACCAGGTAAATGCAGGCCCTGTGAACTGGAAGGTAGTAAAAGCCACTCCACTAGACTCCAGAATACCCACAGTACGAAGCATATGCTGGCAATTATCCAGAAAACCCTGGGCATCCTCGCCCTCGACACCACTGAATGTCGGAGGCTGAAGCCTACCGAACCTCTCTAACCGACGTTGTTCGTCATCCGGCATAGCTGGAACCACATGAGCTGGAGCTGGTACGACTGGCGCAACTGGAACAACTGCTGCAACTGGTGCAGCTGGCTGAACTGGCTGAGCTGGAGCTACCCCAAGTGTCTGTAAGCCCTGAACAACCTGCTCGGGTGTGCGCGCATCGGGGATCTGATGACCACCCCCGGTCTGAGAAGTAGCCGCCACTGTAGTGGCTGTAACCTCATGAGCCAGGCCAGTGTAGACGGACAAGATCTGAGCCAAAGCCTCCTGGATACCAGGAATCATGATGGGCACTGCCGGTGCCTGAACAGGTGCTGCTGGAGCATCTACAGCTGGAATTTGACCCTGAGCCTGGTCAAC
>MU726739.1:315243-333394 GCA_026770625.1 Nicotiana glauca | reverse complement strand
GAGGGGGGGGGGGTTAGAGAGAAAGACCAGAAATAATGGTTGAGAGGTTTGTGAATAAGGAATCCACGAGAAGGGCGGAAGTTGTCAGCCAAGTTTCAAGATGGACGGACGACATAGAGCAAGGAAAAGAGGAGAGGAGAACCATCCCCAGCAGGAGTATCACAACCAACCACCACGTTTTAAACTGACCAAACTTTTCTTTGATGTGAAACAGGGACAGGAAATGTCACTGATTGCAGAGAGGCATGATACAAGGAAGATTATCAAACTGGGGCAGAATTTTTTTTTTTTCATTTTGAAAATTTTATGGAAATCAGGTATCCACTTGGGGAAGAAGCCAGATAACACAAGGGAAGTGGTCTTTGAACCAGTGTTATCCCCAGCAGGTAAGTAAAAAATTCTCCAGCGGACAGAGCAAAAGGATGAAACTTGTGTTCAGAAAAGCAAAAGCCAGTGTCATCCCCAGCAATTTTCGAAAGAATGAAGCACCTGTTTTGAAGGAATGAAAATTCCCCCATTAATGTTATCATCAACAATGTTATCCCCAGTTGATAACATTTTTATCCCCAGCAGTGTTGAGAGAAAATAAAAGTTGAAGAAAGTAGTTTTGAAAAAAAAAGGGAAGTAAATAATTCTCCAGCGGGTAAATCAAAAGAAAAGTTTTCCAGCAGTGTTATCCCCAGCAGTTATGAGGGATGCAACACAAATTTTGAATGAAGTAGTTTTAAAAGAGGAAGACGATACAAGTTTTAAGAGAAGCAGTTTCGAGGGAAGATGACAGCAGTGTTATCCCTAGCAAAAAATCCCCAGCAGTTGGCAGAAGAATGAAATACCAGTTCTGAGGGGAGCAGTTCTAGAGGAAGATAATTCAAGTTAGAAGGAAAACGGTTTAGGAGGCAAAAGGGGACAACGGTAATAGAATGCGGATGAAGTGGTTGTTGAAGTTAGGTGCCCGCCTGAAGAACAAAAAGGCGTTATCTTTTTAAATTGTATTTGAAGTTTTTAAATTATTGTTGAGGTCAAGTGCCCACGTGAAGAACGGATTGGCATTTTACTTTAAGTTATTGTTGAGGTCAGGTGCCCTCCTGAAGAACGTAATGGCGTTTTACTTTAAGTTGTTGTTGAAGTCAGGTGCCCACCTAAAGAACGGAAAGGCGTTATATTTTTAAATTGTATTTGAAGTTTTTAAATTATTGTTGAGGTCAGGTGCCCGCCTGAAGAACGTAATGGCGTTTTACTTTAAGTTGTTGTTGAGGTCAGGTGCCCGCCTAAACAACGGAATGGCATTTTACTTTAAGTTGTTATTGAAGTCAGGTGCTCGCCTGAAGAACGGAAAGGCGTTATCTTTTTAAATTGAATTTGAAGTTTTTAAATTATTGTTGGGGTCAGGTGCCCGCCTGAAGAACAGAATGGCATTTTACTTGAAGTTGTTGTTGAGGTCAGGTGCTCGCTTGAAGAACGGAATGGCATTTTACTTAAAGTTGTTGTTGAGGTTAGGTGCCCGCCTAAAGAACGAAATGGCGTTTTACTTTAAGTTGTTGAAGTCAGGAGCCTGCCTGAAGAGAGGAATGGCATTTTATTTTCCAAGTTATTGTTGAAGTCAGAAGCCCGCCTGAAGAGAGGAATGGTGTGTTATTTTCCAAGTTATTGATTAAAGTCAGGAGCCCGCCTGAAGAGAGTACTGGCGTTTTATTGTCGAAATTATTGATTAAAGTCAGGATCCCGCTTGAAGAGCAAGCGAGAGGAATGGCGATTTATTTTCTAAGTTATTGATTAAAGTCAGGAGCCCGCCTGAAGAGAGGAATGGCATTTTATTTTAAAAGTTATTGTTGAAGTCAGGAGCCCTCCTGAAGAGAGGAATGGCGTTTTATTTTCAAAATTATTGGTTGAGGTTGGGAGCCCGCCCGTATAATAGAGGAATACATTTCAGTCTTTACATTTCAAGTCTTGATGTCAGTAACCCGCCGGAAGGGAGAAGGTTGCAACAGAAAATCCCCAGCATAAATCCAAATTCAGAAATCAAAAGGAAGGCAGCAATGGTCAGTTCAAGCTTCGAAAAGAAAATAATTCGAAGAAGGAAAGAAGCAGTTCAAGTTCGGCAGTCAAAAGAAGCCGACGAGTCAAGTTAGAAATGAAGAAACATCAGAGGAAACAAGGACACAAGAAACACAGGAAAGAGCAAGTTTAAAAGCTAGATAAGATTTTGTAACTCATAGAATAGTTTAGTCTAGCTTCTTATTTTCTGTTTAGCACAATGTAATAAGGAGGTCGGTAAGCAGTAACAGTAAAACCACAGTCTCATGGTAGTCCCAGCTACCAAAACTTCCTGAACTACATTGACCTGATTCCCCTTTAGCCAGGGATATGTAGGAGACCCTTTGAAGCAAAGTTTCAGTCAAATCTTTCAAAAAATATGCTTCACACGGAGTGCTCAAACGGGCAAAAATCGCTCGTATCCGCTCACTTTATCATTGCACAAAAACTCTTCGTGTTTCCGGGCAAAGAGGGGCAATTGTGAGCACGTGATTTTTGCCCTATATGAGAATTACTCCTAAAAAAATGCAAAAATAAAATAGTTTTGTGTTGTTTGCAATTGTCGTGAAATTTAAGTTATTTTTCTTGGATTTGTTCATATTTGTCTGTGCATGTTTATTTGTTTTAATTAATAAAAATACAAAAATATGTCACTTTTGCATTTAGGATCAATTAGGAGTAATTAAGTATGTTTTACAAAATAAAAAATCACAAAATTAATGTACTTTGCATTTTTTAGCATTTAAGGTCTAGTTGTTGATTTTGTTTTAAATTGGTGCTTAATTATGTGTGATAATTATTATTAAGAGTTAATTAGTATTTTTAGGATAACTTTTGTTTTATAATTTAATCTAGGAATTTTTAATTAGGAAGTAAATAGAAAAAAGAAATAAACTGAAAATAAAGAGAAAATCCAAAACTGGGCCAATTTTGACTAAAAACCAGGCCCAAATCAAACACCCAACCCAGGCCCAAACACAAACCAAATCCGATCTATCTGCAGCTACCTAAAACGTCATCGTCGTGGGCAGCTGAATCTGGATCGTCGATCTCGTGTGATTGAACGGTTCAGTCCGCCCCTAGATTTATCCAAACGACGTCGTTTCAGCCTTTTAATCTGGACCGTAAAATTGGTTTGGTCCAACGATCAATATTCTCCGTCATAACCCGTTATCCTAACCCGACCCGTTCTCATAAGAGACCAACTCGGTCTCTATTGTAATAGAACGACGACGTTCTGCTTAAGTGATTAATTCTGGCCGTTGATCTCGGTTGATCTGAGTTTCTAGCTTGAATTCCTGACTGATTTGATAAGTTGTATTGGTTATAGCTACTATAGATTCAGTCCAGTGCTTAATTAGGAATTAATGGTTGTTTAAGTTAATTAATTAGATGAATTTGGTTATAGCTGATGGGTAGTGATTTCAGTAGTTTTAGGGGTATTTTGGGACTTAAAAACTTGAAGAATTGTTTAATTTGAGTGTTCTGTCCACTAAGTACTAATGTGATATTAATCTAATACACTAGTGGGGAACACAACATGGTGATATGGGAAGTGATTAAACAAATGGGTGCCCATAACAGTTGAATTAAACTAATACAATAGTGGGGAACAAAACATACTCTAGTGGAATTCTAAGGAATAGTATGGGCAGATTGGATTTCTGATGAGTTTAAGTGTCCCAAGAGCTCTAAAGGAGGGCTGGGAATGAGCATACAAATAGGGGGAGGTTGGACAGAGTAAAAGGACTGGTTTTGGGGAGTTGTCAATTCTTGAGAGTTCAAATAGCATTCTAAGAGTTTCTTTTTCTTTGAAGAGCATTGTTGAGAGCTAAAAATAGGCAGAAGTGGAGAGTTTAATCAGTTTCCTTGAGAGTTTTCCTCTAACTGTTCCATTGAAGACTTGAAGTGAAAATTCTGATTCTTAGCTATTGAGTTATAGTTTCCAGTTCAGTTCTGTTTACTGAAGTGTTTAAGGTTCATTGGTTGATTTCCTGTTGATTGCTGGTGGTTATTTGTTGTTGCTGTTTGGTGTCACAACTGATTTTGGGCTGTTGTCTGAGGGTTATTTTTGTTTAAAACTGGTGTTGAACTGTTCTGAATTCCATAATTGTTGCTGGTGATTTGCTGTTGCATTACTGCTGTTATCTGCTATTGCTGACTTTCTCCTTCTCCTTCTTGTTGTGTTTCAACATCCAAGTACTTCTTCTGATCTCCTGTGTTTTGTAGAGGATTTATGAAATTTTGTTTGGAGGAATATATGAGGAAATTCTGCTTGAACTATCGTGTGAAGTCGAACCATGAATTCATTCGCTTCTGGCTGTTTTATTGTATACATAGTTTAGTTACTTGAGGTTTTTGGTGTCATTTGTATAACCAGACTATCAATCAGTAGCATACTGGTTGAACTATTAGAATAACAAACTCTCATTAGCCATATCAGTGTATTTCGGATTGTGTTGTATGATTTCGAAATCAGAAGTTAACTGAAATATGAAGTTGTTCTGTTTGGAATTTGTGATTCCCGTTCATAACTGATAGCTAGGAACTCAACTATTATGACTAGTTAGTAATGGTAATTTTGCTCATGTCGCATTACCAGTGCAGAATAATGTAGTGTAGTTTTGTTTGTTTTCAACAACTACAAATCAGTTTCAAATGATTTTTGACGCATCTGTATGCTAGTTCCAACATGTTAGCTTAGATCTGTGTGATTTGAATCCCGTAGTTAGTAATTACTAGTTTGTTAGCATATAAATGGCCAGCTGTGGGTTTCGAGTTAGGTAGCGGGCTTCAAGTTAAAAGGTTCCCCTTTTGCTTGGACTCAGACTTGAACTTGAAGCCCGATTTCGTAATATTAAGCAATTAGGGCCTTTCTTAATTTCTTTTAGAGACCAACATAAATAGAAAAACCATAGTTGCTTTTAGTTTTGCCTTTTAAATAATAAAATAAGACGAGCCTCGCCAAATAAAACACATAAATTGCGTTGCCCTCTTAATTGATTTATTAAAATATTTAGAATTCGGGACGTGCCATTTAGTGAATTTTCATGGCCTCCCGCAAAGTTAATAACATGTTAGTCACTTTAGGCGCGTTCCTTAATAATGTTACCTTTCTAAATTCGGGTGTGCATTTCATGCGACCCAAATCCAAATCCCAAAATGTTGAATAAAATGTGTCGAGGATCCGGGTGCATTTCATGTGACGTGATCCAAAAATACGTTTTAAGCGACGTTCAATTTCTTAAAATTCAATTAAAGCCAGTTAAAAGGTATAAATTCACATAGGTTTGAACATGCATTAAAAACAAATTTTAGCCAAATATAGCAGTTGAGCGACCGTGCTAGAACTACGTAACTCGGGAGTGCCTAACCCCTTCTCCCTGGTTAACAAAATTTCTTACCCGGATTTCTGGTTCGCGGACTGTAATACAGAGTCAATCTTTTCCTCGATTCGGGATTCAACCGGTGACTTGGGACACCATTAATCTCCCAAGTGGCGACTCTGAATCTCTTAATAAACGAATTCCGTTTCGATTGTCCTTTAATTGGAAAAACTCCCCTCTATTACACTCTTCGCGGGGTGTAGTAGCGTAAAAAGGAGGTATAACAATCCTTATTTGATGTTTTAGTATTGTTTGAAGATCTTATTGTACATTATGACTGCTTCCCCTTTATTTCATTGTTCATTCTATTAAGATTGTGTAACGACCCGACCGGCTGTTTGAGCTTTTGCACATTGCTTGCCAGTTCTCGGGCATGAGTTGCCCCGTATAGTGTATTATGACTTATGTAAATAGTTGGTTTTGGGTTTCAGGGCAATCAGAATGAATTTGGAAAAATAGTTCTCAGTTTGAAGCTTGAAATTTGAATGGTTTGACCAAGATTTGACTTGTTTGTATATGATTTTGGATTGGAACTTATATGATTGGGTTAGCTCCGTTAGGTGATTTGAGACTTGGAAGCGTGATCGGAATGCATTTTAGAAGCTCGTGGAAGGTTTAGACTTGAATTGGCGAAATTGAGATTTCGGCATTTTTCGGTTGTTAGGTGAGATTTTGATATAGAGGTCGGAATGAAATTCTGAAAGTTGTAGTAGTTCCATTGTGGTATTTGGGAAGTGTGTATAAAATTTCGGTTTATTCAATGTGGTTTGGTTGGGTTTTTTATCAAAAGTAGAATTTGGAAGATTCTAGGAAGTTTGGCTTGAATCCGATCTGTTTTGGATGATTCGATGTTGTTTGAGGTGTTTCGAAGATTGGAACAAGTTTTAATAAGGTATTGGGATATGTTTGTGCTTTTGGTTGAGGTTCTGGGGGCCTCGGGGTGATTTCAGGTGGTCAACGGAGAAGTTAGAATTTTGTTGCAGCAGCTGAAATTTGCTGCTTCTTGTATTTTCGCACCTACGGATTGGGGACAGCAGGTGCGGCGCCGCATAACTGGAGAGTTGGCCGCAGAAGCGAAAATTGTTCAGGTGAGCTGAGATCACAGAAGCGGTAAGGAAACATTGCAGATGCAAAAATGTGGCGAGTTTTAGCTGGTAAGTGAAATCCGCAGAAGCAGATGTTTTTCCCGCAGAAGCGGAAGCGCTGATGCACTTATGGGATCGCAGGTGCGGAAATGCTGGGCAGAATGTATAAATTCCCCTTCGCAATTTTCAGTCATTTGTTCACTATTTTGGTATGATTTTGGAGCTCCAAGCTGTGATTTCAAGAGGGGATCAAGTGTATCCACAGAGGTAAGCTACTTGGGCTTTATACCTTGTGTTTACGGTGATTATTTCATTGTTTAATCATGAAAATTTGTGGGAAATTAGAGGAAGAGTTGGGAAATTAGGGCTTGAAATTGGAGAGTGAATTTTAAGAGTTATAGTGACCATATGACATTGGATTTTGGTAAATTTGATATGTATGAATTCGTGAGAGGATGAGGATTCCATTGATGTTAATTTTATCAGATTCCGAGACGTGGTCCCGGGGGCTGGGTTGAGCAATTTCGGGATTTTTGATGTAAATTGGATATTTTCAAGTGGGCTCCGTTCCCTTAGCATATTTTAATGATTGTGTACTGATTGTGGCTAGATTTGGAGCATTCGGAGGTCGATTCGTGTGAGCAAAGGCATCACGGGCTAGAGTTTGGACCAGATCGAGGTGAGTAATGGTTGTAAATGATGTTCCGAGGCTTTGAAACCCTGGATTTCTATATTGTAGTGCTATATTGAGGTGAGGCACATGCTTGATGACGAGCGTGGGGTCGTGCACTATTGAGGATTGTGACTTAGTTCATCCTGAGAGATAATTTTTCTGCGTATTTGATTGAAAAGTCTATTTGCTATCATCATTATTTGGGCAGAATCCATATTTGGGCTTCGTGCCAATTATTTGAACCCTTCGAGGATTGTTGTTGATATTTCCTCACTGTTTTGACTTTATACTTGAACTCAGTCATGTTATTTCCACTGTTTTCAAAACTCAGCCACGTTCACTCAGTTTTAATACTCAAATGATATTTAATGATGTTTTGGGCTGAGAAATACTATTTTACTGTTGCCCGAGAGGCTTATGTGATTTTTTTGAGAGTAAGGCTGAGGGCCTCTATTGTGAGGATTTATATTTTGGGTCGGGCTACACGCCGCAGCGATGATACACTGATTTTGATTATGAGGTCGAGGGCATGAGATTTTTATGCCACGAGGTGGCTTGCTATTGAAATGAGGTCGAGGGCCTGTTTATGATGCTAGGAGATGGCTTGATATTGTGCATGGGCCATAAGGGGCTCCTCAAGGAGTCTGCACACCCCAGTGAGTGCGGGTACCCATTGTAATGTGAGATATAGCCCGGGGGATTGGTATTGTTATGTGTGATTGCTCGAGGGGCTGGTACTGTTCTGAGGTATTGCCCAAGGGGCGGATTTGTGACATTGTGCCCAAGGGGTGAACCTTTATGTGTTTATCCATTTAATTACCTGTCATTTACCTGTTTAGTTGTGTAACTGTGCCCGAAGGGCGGATTTTCTATGCTTATCTGTTCTAGTTGTTTTGCATTCAATTGCTTAACTATTGAAAGGACATTTTTGAAGAAGTTTTAAACTGAGCTAAGATGCTTTAAGAGATTTCACAACTTCATTGCTTTCTTACTTGTTTTGTACTACTTCTGTAAAGCATGTTGATGTACTTCTTGTGATTTCTTATCACTCAGTCTCTATTTATTGTTATTACTCACCGAGTTAGAGTACTTACTTTACTCCCTGCACCTTGTGTGCAGATTCAGGTATTTTTCTAAACCCGACAGCGAGTATTGGTTGATCGGAGACAGAGTCATCGGATTTTAGCAAGGTAGATGTCGGCGTTCGCAGCACTACTTATGTCCCTCTTTATTCTATTAGTCTGTACTTAGTACATATCAGACTTTTTCAGTTGTATTTAGAGCTTAGTAGATGCTTATGACTAGCGACACCCCGATTTGGACTGTGTTTGGGTTGTACTTCCGTATTGGTATGGCATTATCTGCTACTTAGCATTATTAAATCATGTTTTAGCCTATTTTATTATTGTTTAGCTATTTAACTTCGAAATGGAAATGTGTTGGCTGACCTTGTCTTTACGAGAGGCGCCATCATGACCGGGTCGAGGTAGGGTCGTGACAAGTTGGATTTAGGTGGTTCCATAGCTGACATTATTGATCGCAGCTAGTGGTAAGTCATCATCATCTTCCCAGTAGACTTGGTGAGCCCCATTTCATCCCGGGGTTATGTAGTGCATCTTTTGTTTATATGTATCACGTTTTGAGGTATGGAGTGAGGCCTTTTTGCCGGCATTATCATAGTTGCCTTTTGTATCTTTAGAGGCTCCGTAGACATTTATGTGGGTTGTGTATATGTGCTAGAAAGGTCAGGTGGATTATGACATGTTTTTGACTCTTGTTCCACATGATTGTAAATTGTATGTATTTCGGAAACATAACATTGATGTAATAAAAAGGAAATAAATTAGTAATGTTGTAAATATTTGATCCTTCTACTATTTAAACTAATGGAAATACGCCTTCTCTTGGTTATAATCTAGCTGGGTAGAAAGTGTGTAACAGACATGCTCGACCCGATCCACTCGGTTGAGCGCCAGTCGCGCTCCCCGAGGTTGGGGTGATAACTATTGGCATGTAGTTATCCTCCCCGAGGATTCTGTGCGTACAAACAGCTAGATTAATCCCTTTGATATCTTCTATAGTCATTCCCAAGGCTCCTCTGTGTGCTTTCAACACTTCAATCAGTTTTTTTCTTCTCATGCAGTAAGAAATGATGAAATAATTATTTGAAATAGTTCTTCCTCAAGATAAACATATTTTAAATGAGACGTGAGAACTTTGAGTTCAATTTTTAGTTGAACTTGTTCTAGTAACATCTCCTCATCTTCAGAATCTTTTTCTAGTATTTCAACTTCTCTTTTGATGATAGGATCATCATCTTGTGTTGTGCCAGATTTGGCCAAACATCTTTCTATTGAGTCTTGAATTATTTGATCATATTTTTATTAATTTGTAATATAATTAAGCATGTAAATTGAAAAACACAAAGATGATGTCTCATCTCCTGAAAATCTTAATATCTTTTGCATATAAAAAATGACTTTCTTCATTAACTCTCAAAATTAGCTGTCCTTCATGGACATCTATGATTGCTCTACCTAAGGCGAGAAATGGTCTACCCAAAATGATCGGTTTATCGGGATATTCCTTCATTTCAAGTACTATAAAATCTACAAGGAAAACAAACTTATCTACTCTTACGAGAAAATTTTCAATTATTCCCTTAGGTTTCATAATACTTTGATCTACAAACTGAAGCGAAACACCTATGTCTTTCATTTCACCAAGATTTAATTTTCTAAATATAGAAAATGGCATCAAGTTAATTGAAGCTTCGGAATCACAAAGTATTTTTTCAAAATATACTTCTCCCATAGCACATGCAATTGTAAAACTACCCGGATCACCAAATTTTTGTGATGGCTTATTTTGAAGTGTAAAGCTGCATCTTTCAGTAAGCATCAACACAGAAACTTCTTCCAATTTCCTTTTACTTGACAAAATTTTCTTCAAGAATTTGGCGTAAGAAGGCATTTGCAACAAAGCATCAGTGAAAGGCATGTTAATGTGAAATTGTTCTAAAATCTCTAAAAACTTTGAAAATTGATTATCAAGCTTTTCTCTTTTCAGTTTTTGTGGAAAAGGAAATGTCATAGGGAAAGAAGTCAATTTTTAAATATTTTTCCAGCTTTTTTCTTGTTATTTCTTTTCAGATGGTTCAGAGGGTATTTCAAAATTCTTATCATTGTTTACCTATTATTCTGACTGGTCTGCATAGGGTCCATCAAGCTCGTTACCTGACTATATGGTGATGGCCTTAAGGTTCTCCTTTGGATTTTTCTCTGTATTGCATGGCAAGGGACCTTGAATCTTTTCTAGCAGAAGAGTTCTGAATTAGCTTAACTGAATTTCCAGATTCTTGAGGGCTGAACCCTTAGTTTCCATCTTTTCATTACTGACCTTAATGTACTTATACAAAAGATTATCAAGACTTGAATGAGCTTGTTGAGGCCTTTGATGATATGGCCCTACTTGTTGATAAGGTCTATAGTTTGGTTGCCCATGGTTCTAATTCTGGTATCCTGACAGACCTTGTACTTATTGCTTTTGGAAGCTTTGAGAGTTCTCTGCACCATTTGGATTGCTCTATTGAAATATTGGTTGCTATTGTGCCATTGGACTCCCAATAAGGTACGTTTTATAACCGACACAATAGACCTGTTCATTATTATGATTGTTTTCTTGACATTCATGGTTCATATGGTTTCCTCCACACATGTCACAAGTCTTAGATTGGCTTGGTTGTTGTGTATTAACCTGAAAAGATTCAAACTTTTTCTGCCAAAGAAACAATTTGCCGCGTTAGTGTATGTAAAGCATCAACTTAATTACCATAGCAAACTTATTGATGATTACACGCTCAGATGGCCATTGGATGGCATTCTCAGAAATCTCGTTCAACAATTGCAATGATTCCTCAGTGGTTTTTCCCATTTTTAACACATTGGCCATTAGCTGCATCAATCACATTTTTAGGTGAGGGTTTTATTTCGTGATAAAAAAAATGCAATTGCATATGTTAAGGAATGTCATGGTGTGGGCATTTTCTTAACATTAGTTTTAATCTTTCCCAAGCTTGATAAATTGACTCACTGTCAGTCTACAAAAATTAGAGATGTTTTGGCTTAACTTTGTGGTTTTAGCTGGGGTTTATTTACAAATTTCTGAGTCATTTGATCCCTTGTGGTGATGGAACCATGTGGCAAACATCGCAACCAAATCTTGGCATCTCCTTTTAAAGAGAAAGGAAATAGCCTTAACTTGGTAGCTTCACGAGGTACTCCATTATACTTAATTATTTCAACAAGTTCCAAAAAGTAAATTAAATGACTATGTGGATCTTCACTTGCATTGCCAGTGAAGATGCAAGACGGTTGAATCGTTTGAATCAGGCCGATTTTGATTTTAAAATTGTTGGCTGTCATTGGAGATTTTCTGACTCTAGATTCACAGTTGAAGCAGTCAGGTCTAGCATAATCCCTTAGGATTTTGTTTGCTGGACTTGGCGATACTTCATTAAACTGATCCTCCACATGAACTAGAGGTTGAATTTCTTCTACTTTTTGATTTTGCATTCCTTCATGGGCTATACTTTGAGAAGATGCTGTTTTCCCTTTCCTAGCACAATCGAAGAGATTTTTTAATTTCTGAATCATAACTAGCCAAATTTTTTTTAGAAGAGAGGGTCATGAACTACCTAAATTTTAAAGAGAAGAAAAATAATAATGTAACACTAGATTCTAAAGCAGTACTAGTAGCTAATAAAATAAGTAAAGAAATTTTCAAAAATAACAAAAATAGTTAGTGAAAAAAAGGTACGATAATATATATTTATTATAAGTAAATACAGTACTATTAAATAATAGTAATTAGAAATAAAGTTAGAACAATATTTTTAGATAAGTAATATTACACTAAATATACTAAAGAAAAAGTAATGATAGAAGTAGTAGGAAGAAGTACTTAATAGTAGATAGTGTGAGACGACCCGGTCCGTCGTCACGTAAGTTACTGTCCCATTTCTCCCATTTTCTTCTTCCTTATGTGTTATTATACGAGTCTTGGGTGAATGAGTCGATTTGGATTGATCTGGATGGAAATGAGACACTTAGTCTCTTTAAGGAAGGCATGTTTTGGAAAAGTCAACTGGATATTTACTATAGAGTTAGAGGGCTCGGATGTGATTTCTGGTGATTCGATTATCTTCGGGGGATGATTTGTGACTTAGGAGCGTGATCGAAATTGATTTTGGAGGTCCGATGTAGAATTAGCCTTGAATTGGCGAAGTTAGTATTTTGGCGAATTCCGGTTGATAGGTGAGATTTTGATCCGAGGGTCGGAATGGAATTCCGAGAGTTGCAGTAGCTTCGTTGGGTGATTTTGGATGTATGCGCAAAATTTCAGGTTATTCGGAGGTGATTTGGTTGGGTTTTTCATGGAATGCGTGTTTCGGAAGTTTTTGAAGAACTTAGGCTTGAATTCGATGATTTTGGTGTTAGTTGAGGTGTTTTGATGATTGGAGCAAGTTTGAATAATGTTTTAAGATGTGTTGGTACTTTTGGTTGAGGTCCCCGGGGCGTCAGGGTGATTTCGGATGGTTATCGGAATGAATTTTGGAGTTTTGAAAGTTTTGGTTCAGCTGATATCTGGTGTTTTCTCTTCTGCGGAAATGGACCGCAGAAGTGAAGGTTTAGTCGCAGAAGCGAAAGGTGGAGCCTGGGGAGTTTCCGCAGAAGCGGACATGTGGACCGTAGAAACGGTCCTGCTTATGCGAGTAGTGGACCGCATAAGCGGTCCAGGGCAAAATTTGAAAAGCCGTAAAAGCAGAAGGAATCCGCAAAAGCGGTGTCGCAAAAGCGACTATTGTACCGCAGAAGCGGAAAGGTCTGTTCTGAGATATTAAATTCTATCTTCACGAATTTTTGAAAGAACCTAACATTTTCACTTCGGACTTGGAGGTTTTTTTGTGATTTTGGAGAGGGAATCAAGGGACTTCATTGAGATAAGGAATTCTGAGCCTAAAACATAAATCTAATGTGTTATTATATGAATTAAGGGTGAAAAATCAAGGAATTAGAGGTAAAAAATGGAGGTTAGGCCTTGAACTTAAGACAAAGAAAATTTGAGGTTTGAGGGAGCATTTGAGCTAGGATTTTGGTAAATTTGATATGTATAGACTCGTGGCGGGATAAAGAGTCCGGTGATGTGAATTTTTGGATTTTTCGAGAAGTGGGCCCGGGGCTCGGGGTTTGCCAATTTCGGGATTTTTGATATTTTTCGAGTGTTTTCGATTGTCTTATGTTCCCTTAGCCTATTGTGACGTATTTCTTATGGTTTTGATCAGATTCGACGCACGAGGAGGTCGATTCGAGAGGAAAAGGCATAGCGAGCTAGACTTTTAGCCGGCTAGAGGTGAGTAATGATTTTAAATGATGTCCTGAGGGTTTGAAACCTTGGATTTGCACAACTTGGTGCTATGTTGAGATGAGACACGCATTCAATGACGAGCGCAGGGTCATTTACTATTGGGGATTGTGACTTGGTCCAGTTCGGATGATACTTTACCGCGTATTTGACTATGACTTGTTGTTTTTCACTATGACTTGGGCTTATTGCCATACTTGGGGCTTATTGCCGATTGTTTGAACTCTTGTGAGCTATCATCACTATTTTTCCTCACTATTTGGAATATTATTTGAACTCAGTCCATTTGAATTATACCGTTTCATGAACTTAGCTATATTTTTACTCAACCTTGAGTTTTAACTGATATTTGAACTATTGTTTGAGCTGAGCATTTTCATTTTCTCTGATGCTCGAGGGGCTTATTATGATTATTTTTGGACTGATTGAGGCTGAGGGCCACATGTGAGGATATGTTGAGTGATGTGAGGAGGCTTTCAGGCCTCGAGTGAGTTGTGAAGAGGCTTTCAGGCCTCGAGTGTATTGTGAGAAGGCTTTCAGGCCTCATGTTGATATGTACAGGCTTTCAGGCCTTATGATGATATAGTGCTTGGCTGTAGGAGCCCCTCCGGAGTCTGCACCCCCACAGTGAGCGCGAGTACCCATGTGATTTGAGAGTGAGCCCGAGGGGCTGATGTTGTATTGTGTGACTGATACTGAGCCCGCGGGATGATACTATACTGAGAACTCGATATTGCGCCCGCGGGGCAGGTTTCTGATTATTGATTACTGGTTGAGAATATCTGTCTTTAACTATTTTTTTACTGCTTAACTGATTTTACTGCTTGAGATAGCGTTATTTGTGCCTTCATGAGATTTTTATGCCCTTAGTCATTATTTATTTTTATTACTCACTGGGTCGGAGTTCTCACATTACTCCCTACACCATGTGTGCAGATACAGGCACAACAGAGTTCGTTCCCGAGCGCTGCTTTCCTTCCAGACCAGGCGGACCAGGAGTGACGAGGTAGCTGTCGACGTCCACAACCCCGTTTTTCTCCTTTATCTCCTGTATTTCTATTATCTTCAGACTTTGTTCCTAGTTACACACTTTTTAGCATTTTAGTAAACTCTGTAGTAGCTCGTGACTTGTGACACCCCAATTTCGGGCTGTGTCAGGATGGTTCCCTGTTCTATCATTTTTCTTCCACACTTGTGATAATTTTATTAATGTTTTGGATTTATTCATGCTAAGCAAGCAATTAAGAGGTGTTGATGTTCTGTTGGCTGGCCTTGTCTTCACGAGAGGCGCCATCATGACCGGGTTTGGGAATTGGGTCGTGACATAGTGAAAATACTGACAGATATAATAATAATAATAATAATAATAATAATAATAATAATAAAACTTCTCAAATTAGTAACAAAATTTTGATCTGAAGTAGAAGTATGCCAATCCTTAGCAACGACCCCAAATATTTGACGAGACTAACATGCATAGGATTTTTCTGCTCGAATCAGTCTCCCACAGTGAATGGTTAATCTGGGCTACATACTTTTAATATTTTCACTACCTTTTTAGAGAATCAAATTGATGAAAGTTGAGTTTTAGAAATTCTTAATTAATTAAAGCAAAACAAACAATTTTTGAAATATTTGTAATTTAAAAAGAGTTGAGAATCGTTGAATTCACTTGATAATATTATCACAGTGATATCTCAATTTCTACATGTATTTTTCTAAAGAATTATCGCTTATTGCTAATACAATTATTTGCTCACTAAGAAAATTAATTAATAGCACTCCGTGAGGTTATGTAATTAATTGACTTAGAACTAGTGACGATAAGCAAAGATATTTTCTTGCTTGAATTGTGCTCAAATGTAGTAAAAACTTCGTTAGAATATTTTCACTAAAAATCATTGATCTTGCATACAACAATTCCTTCGTGCGAATTAAAGCCGAGACAAACAAGAATAGAGATTCCAAATAAGGGTTTCACAAAAAATTATTTTCACCCTAATATTTTATTATTATATATAAATTTTGCTCTGTGATTATTATAAAATTAATAGAAGGATATCTTAAATAAAATATGTAGAAGTCATAATAATGATTAATTAGAAACCATTATTTCAGCATATTATGAATTATACAAAGAAAATTTCAAGCCAAGGATGTATTAAAAGTACAATAATATTAAAAAAATATTTATCAAGCTTCATCAACTATCCCAAAAAATGAGATTACTCAATTATGGAGTATTTAAATCTCACAACAAAAAGAAATTCTAGAATATTGCCAATACTCTTAGAGAATAAAAAACTAACAAGAAGAAAATAAAATAGTTAAACTTTGGTTTTAACTTCTTTATTTAACTAACAACAAGAAGAGTTGTTTGAAGTTATTTGAAGGTTCGACTAAGTATGTGTAATGTTATGGGATATGTTGGTTTGTTCAATTGAGGTCCCGAGGGCCTCGGATCGATTTCGGGTAATTAAAGGAACAAGTTTTAATTAGAGGTGTTGTTGAAGTTGGAACTAACTATCATAACCGCACCTGCGGAGTGGGAGACGCAGGTGCGAGACCGCAAAAGCAGAAAAAGATATCCAATGCGGCCATAGGGGACTTGAACTGGAACCATAGGTACAAGAAGGCGGTCGCATCTGCGAGCCCATAGGTGCGAGAACTGGGGAGCAGATGCGGAAATGAGGAAATGGGCTAGTTCTGTAGGAGCGGAGGGAGATGCGCATGTGCGAGATTTGGCCGCAGATGCGGAGCCTGAAATTTTAAGTGAGCTCCGCACCTGCGATAGGAATTCCACAGGTGCGGCATCGTTGAAGCGACATTTGGACCGCAGGTGCGTCATCGCTGGGCATAATGCATAAATTTAAGACTTAGCGAATTTTTGCTCATTTCCACCATTTTAATTCGAACTTTGGAGATTTTGGGGAGATTTTTGAAGGGGATTCAAGGATATTAAATGAGGTAAGTTGCTTGATCTCTATTATCATTAGCTATGGTGTTTTCCCATTTATTTCCCACCTTATTAGTAGAATTTTTGAAGTGAAATAAGGGGTTAAGTCTTGGGATTTTGGAGAGAGTAATTTGGGGATTTGAGCGACCAAATGATGTCGGATTTTTATGAAATTGGTATGTCTAGACTCGTGAGTGAATGAGATTTCTAGTTTTGTGATTTTTTTAAATTTCCAGAAGTGGGCTGGCGGAGCCGGGTTTGAGTGAATTTTTGGATTTCACCTATAATTTTGTATTTTTCTTCTAGAAATGGCTCCTATAGACTATATTGATTGTATTGCTTGTGGATAGATTTGGGACGTTCGGAGGCCAAGTCGAGAGTCAAGGGCATTGCGTAGTAGGATTTTGGAGAGAGTAATTTGGGGATTTGAGGGACCAAATGATGTCGGATTTTTATGAAATTGGTATGGCTAGACTCGTGAGTGAATGAGATTTCTAGTTTTGTGATTTTTTTTAAATTTCCAGAAGTGGGCTGGGGGAGCCGGGTTTGAGTGAATTTTTGGATTTCACCTATAATTTTGTATTTTTCTTCTAGAAATGGTTCCTATAGCCTATATTGATTGTATTGTATTGCTTGTGGATAGATTCGGGACGTTCAGAGGCCAAGTCGAGAGGCAAGGGCATTGCGTAGTATGATTTTGCTTGATTTTAGGTAAGTAACGCTTTCAAACATGGTTCTGAGGGTTTGAAACCCCGAACTACGTGTTATGTGGTTAGTATTAAGATGACGCACATGCCAAGTGACGGGCGTGTGGGTGTGCAACGTGAGAATCGTGACCTGGTTCATTCCATGGAACCGTTAAATGACTCCTTCTTGTTGATATTCGTGTTTCCATTATGTTATAAAGTAATTGAGCTGCATAACATGCTAGATATCATGTTAGGGAATCACGGCGATACTGTTGGGACCCCTAGTGGTCGTTTCTTGCTGCCATTTCACTGATTTCACTTTTATTTATTAATAAGTTATATTCATACATTTCATATCATATCTCAGTCTCAATTGTTGTTATTGGAATAGCATATCATTGTTTCCGGGCTAGTTTACATGACATTGTGAGCCCGTGGGTGAGACTGGAGAGTGATGACTGAGTGAGGTCGAGAACCTGATTATGAGTGACAATTGTGCGGTCAAGCTACACGTCATAGCAATTATATTGATTACGATAGCTCTTTGGCCTTAAGAGCCCCTCCGGAGTCTACACACTCACAATGGGCGCAGATGATATTATTAAGGGATAGATTTCCCAGACATGGATTTGTCCGAAGTATTGATATCTGGAGATGGATTTCTCCACAGAGTTGGATTACCCTTGTTCCTTAGAACCGGGTGACTTATAGTCAGTGATGAGTATGTTTCAGGATGGATTTTCCTAGGCCGGATGGCCATATACGGTACCGAGTGGTTGAGAGTTTATATATATACGTGGAGATGGATTTCTCCTCAGGGCTGTATTGCCCTTTTTCCTGTGTACTGAGTGACTTATATATATATATATATATATATATATATATATATATATATATATATATAT
>MU726739.1:291579-314430 GCA_026770625.1 Nicotiana glauca | reverse complement strand
GGATTTGGGAGTGGGGCCCTCATTTTGAAAAATCTTATTTTGTAGTATATATAGTATACTAGTATAGTATATATTGTGCAATATGACCGTTTTTTCTCATTGGGATTTGGGGGTGGGGCCCTCATTTTGAAAAATTTTGTTTTGTAGTATATATAGTATACTAGTATAGTATAGTATATATATATATATATATATATATATATATATATATATATATGTATGTATGTATGTATGTATGTATGTATGTATGCATGTATCGGGATGGATCTCCCTATGCCGGATGGTCATATTGAGTACTAAGTGGTTGAGCACTTGAAAGTGGGAGTACAATGTGCATTTCATACAGTCGGTGCATTGGCATGTAGAGGCAGTTGAGATGTATGTATAAAACTGTTCGGATCTATATTTACCTTATTACTCTGAGCTCTAACTGAAAGCATGCCTACATTTTCTATATGATGTTTCTATTATATTTGTTGAGGTTGAGTTCGTCACCGTCATTCAGTCCATACTTTGGACTCGTTACTAACTGAGTTGGTGTACTCATTACCTTCTGCACCTTGTGTGAAGATTTAGGAAATTTTGGACCTAGTGGTAGTTGTTGATCGAGGCTTCAGGCTTAGGAGATTATTGAGGTATCTGTACGATGTTTGCAGGACTTGGCTCTCCTTCTTATTCTCCAGTTTTATTTCATTTGCTTCTTTAGACATTGTAATTGACTATGCATTTTCCCTAGATGCTCATGCACTCAGTGACACCTTTTTTGGGCTGGATTGTATCTTATCTTGGAATTTTTTATGTTCAAGTAGTTTATTTAAATGTTAAAAGCTTCTGTTAAATATTTTCAATATTATTGTTGTTTTTTTTATTGTTGAGTTGAGGCTGGCCTAGTTCCAAAATAGGCGCCATCACGATGGGTCGTCGCATAAACAGAGGCTTAAATCTTAGTATTTGGACTGTAGTCAGAACTATGTGAAGATGACTCTGGAATAGAGTTTTGTCAATTCCGTTAGCTTCGTTGGGTGATTTTGGCCTTAGAGGTGTGTCTGTCTTGTGTTTTGGAGGTCCGTAGCTCATTTAGGCTTGAAATGGCGAAAGTCAAAATTTTGGAGTTTTGGACAGTAGTGGAATGTTTGATATCGGGGTCAGAATCATTCCGGAAGCTGGAATAGGTTCGTAGTGTTGAATATTACTTTGTGTGAAAAATTTGGGGCTAATTGGACGTGGTTTGATAGGTTTCGGCATCGGTTGTGGAAATTTAAAGTTTCTCGTTCATTAAATTTGGATAGAAGGGTGATTTGTGTTTTTAGCATTGTTTGATTTTATTTGAGTGATCTACTAAGTTCGTACAAAATATTAAGATTGGTTGGTATGTTTGGTTGAGGTATCGGGGGTCTCGGGTAAGTTTCAGGTGTTTAACGGATCAAATGTTGAAGCTGAGTTATTGCTAAAGGTATAAGTCATATGGTGTTTTCGCACCTGCGCTGGAAGCTCTGCAGGTGTGGCCTCACAGAAGTGAGGATGAGATCATAGATGCAGCTCTGGTCTTGGTAGCCAATGGTCGCAGGTGAGGTGAAGGCACCACAGAAGCGGACTCGCTCCTACTTGATAGGGAATCGCAGAAGCGGTGGGAGGTCACACAAGTGGACATCTGAGCGTAGAAGCGCAACAATAGAAGCAAATATTTGTGCATAGGTGCGGAACCTGTGAAGTTAATAAAATTTCATAGGTGCGGAGCTATAGGCGAAGAAGTGTTACCGTATGTACGCTAATGGGCTCGCAGAAGCGATTTAGCTGTGCAGAAAAATGAGGAAATCTAGGATTTGATTTATTATCCATCTTTGGACCTAGAGAGCTCGGAGTGAGGCGAAATGTTGAGGGATTTTTAAAGAAAGCTTGTGGTTAATGATTCCTTACTCGATTTCTGTTGCATTTCATTAATATATTGTTTTTTTCTTCATTTAATCAAGGAATTTGAGTGAGAAAGTTGGAAAAGGGGGAAAAAGTTCCCCAATTGAATTTATAAGTTTTGAGCGGCATTTTTCCATCGGATTTGAATAATTTGGTATGAGTGAACTCTTGAGCGAATGGGTATTCATAATTTGTGACTATTACCCTATTTCAAGACATGGGCCCGGGATGATTTTTGGGCATTTTCTATTATCTTGCCTTAGCTTTGATTTGATTAGCTAAATTAGTTGTTTGAAGCTATACTTACGTTATGTAATGATTTGGCTAGATTTGGGTCATCCGGAGCCAGATATTCGTGGAAAGAGCATTATTTCAGATTGATTTGAGCTTGGCTCAAGGTAAGTGGATTGCCTAACCTTGTGTGGAGGAACACTCCTTAGGATTTGGTACTATTTGATATATGAATGCCATGTATGTGAGTTGACGAGTGTGTACACGGGCTATTTGTTGAACAACTCTGTTTTCATTATGTAAAATATCTGTTTTCCTTAAATTGAGCTACACTAGCCTATGTAATTAACCTGTTTTGTTAAGAAAAG
Source organism: Nicotiana glauca (assembly GCA_026770625.1). Classification (NCBI taxonomy): domain Eukaryota; kingdom Viridiplantae; phylum Streptophyta; class Magnoliopsida; order Solanales; family Solanaceae; genus Nicotiana; species Nicotiana glauca. The sequence continues at coordinate 311,920 of MU726739.1, read as the reverse complement.
CATGTCTACATGCCTTATTTGACTTAACTACCTATCTAAAATCTGTGTAGCATGTTTAGAAAAATTTCTTGTCCATCCCTTACTCGGACTTAGCCTAAATTATGGTTTTCTTGTTGTAAATGTTATTTTTATTGGTTGAGCTGCATATTTACTTTGGGACTACGGAACAGTATTTAGGTAGATCCCCCCGCTCATTTACTTTGGGACTATGGAATGGTATTCTGGTAGATCCCCTTGCATATTACACTTGGGACTATTGAACGGTATTCTGGTAGATCCCCCTGCACATTTGCGTTTGGGACTACTGGACTACATCCTGGGAGATCCCCTGTTGTTATCACTGTGTACTAAGCTATTGTTTTTATGTGATTTCATTCTCGTTAAATTTTAGTATTTATCTTTGTTACGATATTTCATTTTGTCTTACTTTATTTTATATAAACTAGTGGGGCCCTGACTGGATCTAGTCACTACTGGACCGAGGTTAGGCTTCACACTTACTGGGTACCGTTGTGGTGTACTCATGCCCTTTCCTGCACATGCTTTTCGTGTGCAGATCTAGGTACCTCACATAAGTTGCTTTACAACTGAGACGAGACGACTGTTAAGACTTAAATGTGTATCTACCGTATCTACATACCTCGAAATCCCTATCTATTCCATCCCATGTCAACCCTTCTTGTATGGTCTTCTTTTATTAGACTCTGGAGAATGAGAGTACTATTTCTTTCTTTATCTTGCGAAATAAGACATTCCGAGTTTTGGGAGAGTTTATTTACTCTTCAGAAGTGATTATTGTATACGCCAAGCTTCATCTCGTTTCCTTGTTTAAAATTTACTTATTAGTTGATAGAATTTATATTTTTGTTCCTTTTTCCGCAAATGTTAGGCTTACGTTGTAACAACCCGGCCGGTCATTTTTGGAATATACGCCCCGATCCCCCATTAACTGCTTCCCCTAAGTTCATTTCTGTTATTTTGGTTTGCCGGGACGTTCGGTGTTAGGATTCAGAGTATTTTGGGACACTTAGTCCCTAATTGAGAGCTTAAGTGTTGAAAAATGGTCCGTAGTTGGAACAATGTGAAGACGATCTTAGAATGGAAATCCGATGGTTTTGTTAGCTCCGTTAGGTGATTTTAGGGTTGGGAGCGTGTTCGGAATGTATTTTGGAAGTCCTTAGCTCATTTAGGCTTAAAATGCCGAAGTTTGTATTTTTGAAGTTTCCGGTCCGATAGTGAGTTTTTGATTTGAGGGTTCGAATAGAATTTCGAAAGTTGCAGTAGCTCTGTCATGTCATTTGGGATGTGTGTGCAAAATTTCAGGTCATTCGGATGAGGTTTGGCTAGGCTTTTTATCGAAAGCGTGTTTTGTTGGAATTTGAAGTTCTTAGGCTTGAATCTTTGATTAATTTATCTTTCCGGCATTGTTTTAGGTGGTTTAAGGATTGGTAAAAGTTTGAATGAAGTTATATGTCCGTGGGTTTGGTTGAGGTCCCGGAGGCCTCGAGTGTGTTTCGGATGCTCAACGGAGCACTTTGGAGTTTGAAAATATTGCAGAAAAATCCATTCAGCCGTTGCAGAAATTTTCTTCATTGCGATCGCATCCATATCCATGCGATCGCATAGTGCAATTCTGGAGGGGGACCAAAACCTTCTATGCGATCGCATAAGCTGTCCGCGATCGCACATTTCAACTTTTTCCTCTTCTGCGATCGCAAGACTTTTGCTGCATTCGTGTAGAATAATTTTGAACCTTCTAAATTTTCTGTTCTGCGATCGCATTTTTCTGTATGCGTTCGCATAGACTAATTTCTGGGCCCTCAATAATTACTCTTCGCGATCGTATTCCCTCTCTTGCGATCGTATAGAACAAAATCCCTAGGCAGTATTTAACATTTTAAAACGAGGGTTTAGCCATTTTTGACAAAACTCAAGCTAGAGAGCTCGGATTTGGGAGCCATTTCTAGGGTTCTTCAAGAACAATGATTGGGTAACGATTCTCTACTCTATTATGCTTAATACCCACTAATCTAATCATGATTTCATCTTTAAATTTTGGATTTTTGAGTGGAAAATTGGTAAACGTTTATAGACCAAACTATTGGGCTTTGAGTGGGTATTTGACCTCCGATTTGGGAGATTCTTATATGGTTAGAATCGTGAGAGTACGAGGATTTTGAAAATATAAAGTTTATTCGATTCCGAGACGTTGTCTTGAGGGGCGTTTTGGTTATTTTACCTATTTGCGCGCCTTAGCTTTAAATTTAATAGTGGAATCAGTTGTTTGCAATATTATTTATGATATGTAATTGAATTGAATAGATTTGGGCCATTTGGAGTTGGATACTCGTGGAAAAGGCGTGGTTCCTAGTGATATTGAGCCGGTTCGAGGTAAGTGACTTGTCTAACCTTGTGTGGGGGACCTTTCCCCTTAAAATTGTTACTTGATATTTGAGTGCCTTGTACGTGAGGTGACAAACGCATAGTTGAGACGATTGATGAAATTCTGGTTTTTACTTATGTTATGGAGATTTAGTTTTCTTTCTTATTTGCTTTATTCTACTGAAATTATAACTTGTGCTAGATTAGGAAAAGCATGTTTAGCTGACTTGACTGCCTAATTGCTTAAGTTGTTTTGACTGCACAACGTGAAGCATGCTAGGCTAGTTTTATCTGTTGTTTGCCTTTCGTACTTCATTCCTTGATTTGTTTCTGGCTTTGGTTGCGCATTTACATTGGGACTATGGATCTGGAATTCAGGTAGCTCCCCCTTGTCTGTTTACTTTGGGACTGCGGGTTCAATTCCTGATAGATACCCCTGCACTTTTACTTTGGCGCTGTTGGTTTGATTCCCGATAGATCCCCCTGTACTTTTACTTTGGGACTGCGGGTTTGATTCCCGATAGATCCCCCTGCACTTTTACTTTGGGACTGCGGGTTCGATTCCCGATAGATCCCCTGCACTTTTACTTTGGGATTGCGGGTTCGATTCCCGATAGATCCCCTACATTTTTACATTGGGACTGCGGGTTAGATTCCTGATAGATCCCCCTGCACTTTTACTTTGGGATTGCGGGTTAGATTCCCGATAGATCCCCCTGCACTTTTACTTTGGGATTGCGGGTTAGATTCCCGATAGATCCCCCTGCATATTGATGGTTGGACTACGGGACGGTATCCCGGGAGATCCTTCGGATTGGTACATGAGTTGGACTACGGGACGGTATCCCGAGAGATCCATTGGACAGTTGAGAAAAGGGCTACATAATGGTATCCTGGGAGACCCTCATTGTTATCATTGACATTGAGCTGTATTTACTCTGTGTTTACTCTGTTCTTTTTTAGTTGTTATTGCCTCGTTAACCTGCCTTATCTCATTGCTGTACTTATTATTTCTGTTAGATTTTCATACTGTTAAATTGTTATTATTATATTTTGCCTCAGTAGGGCCCTGACCTTCCTTGTCACTACCCAACCGAGGTTAAGCTTGGCACTTAGTGAGTACCGCTGTGGTGTACTCATGCCCTTCCTGCACATATTTTTTTTTCATGTGTAGATCATCCAGGTACCTCTACTCAGGCGCACTATCCTTGAGGCGAAGAGATACACTGAGACTTCGAGGTATATCTGCTGCGTCCGCAGACCAGGAGTCTCTATTCTGTTCCAGCTTTAGTATTTAGTTTATTCCTTTTCTCCCAGTTGTTTAGATATTCTGAAGTTATAGTGGTGTACTATGTTTATGTTAGCCTGTGATTCCCGTGATTTTCGGGGTTATGGGATTGAGTTGTAGACTTCCGCATTTCTTTTGAGTTGTATAGGCCTAGCGACCTTATTTGGAGTTATTATTTAAATATGTTTAGCTTTAATTATTTATTCCGCAAGTTAAGTTGCTAAATTTCCGCATTGTTAGGCTTACCTAGTCGTAGGAATTAGGTTCCATCACGACATGTTCATGGAGGGTGAACTAGGGTCGTGACAAGTTGGTATTAGAGCTCTAGGTTCATAGAAGTCATGGAACAAAGGCCGATTATTTAGAGTCTCGCTGATCGATATGGAGATGTCTATACTTATATACGAGAGGCATGTAACCGTTAGGAAAATTTCACTTCATTTGATTCCGTGTCGTGTGAGATTTTTCACATCACAATCCTAAACTTCTGTCTTCTATTCTCTCACAGATGGTGAGGACACATGCTACTCGAGAAGATCAGGCACCCGCGCCCCCTACTGCAACCATCAGAGGCTGGGGCCGTGGTAGAGGCCGAGGACGCGCATTTGGTATATCGAGAGCACCTGCGAGGTATCACTAATAGATCCAGCCGTAGTTCAGGCACCTGACGCGCCTACAACTACTACTACTCCAGCCCTTCAGGAGACTTTGGCACAATTCCTGAGCATGTTTGGTACATGATTCAGACGATATTGATCCAGGTTATACTGACTACTTCATAGATCGGGGGAGGGACACAAACTCCCGTCTCCCCCACTCCAAAGCAGTGAGTTTCCATTTGTCAGGTTCCAGGTGTCAAGGCGACACAGCCGGTGGTCCCAGTTCAGCGGGTGGTGAGGACCTCTCGCCGAGTAGAGGACAGGTGGGTCTAGGAGAGAGAGGACAAACGAGGTTAGGAGGGAGAGTATAGAAGAATGAGTAGACATCGTGGACCGGAGAGATATACTGGTCCTTATTTTGGAGGCAGGGTGTGTCATGGTAGAGGTTTTGTGGGTCAGCCAGCTCAGTTTTCATCTTAGAGTTCCCACAGGGTCTCAGGTGTTCAGGGGTCTCGGAGTACCCGTACTGCACAATTTCCGCCCCCACATCGGCTGCGAGGTTGCTTTGAGTATGGTGACACATGACACATGGTTAGGGACTGCTCCAGAATTGGTAGGGGTGCATCTTCATAGACTGCTCAGCCACAGTGTGCCCCGCAGAGTTCTCAGGCTATGGTTACAGTCCAGTTGCTACCCCACCTACCCGTATCGAGGTTGTTGCCTCTGATTTTGTCATCACAGGTATTGTCATGGTTTATTATAGAGGTGTACCGATTTTTTTTGATCTAAGCCCCACTTATTTTTATGTATTTTCTTATTTTGCTCCACATTTGGGTGTACCTTGAAATTTTCTTGGGTTTCTCTGTTTATGTTTCTACTCCTTTGGGAGAATTCCCCTGTTGTGGACCGTGTTTATCGGTCGTGCTTGGTTACTATTCGTGGTTTTGAGACCGGAGCAGATTTCTTGTTACTCAACATGGTCGATTTTGATATTATTCTGGGCATGGACTGGTTGTCGCCCCATCATACTATTCTTGATTGTCACGCTAAGACCGTGACACTGGCTATGACAGGTATTCCACGTATTGAGTGGAGTGATACTTTAGATCACACTCCCAACGGAGTTATCTCTTTTCTTAAGGCTCAACGTATGGTTGAGAATGGGTGTGCCGCTTATTTAGCTTATATGAGAGATGTCAGTGTTGATACCCCCTCTGTTAATTCAGTTCCAGTGGTACGGGATTATCCCTATGTGTTTCCAGCTGATCTTTTGGGCATGCCACCCGATAGAGACATTGATTTTGGCATTAATCTGTTGCCGGGCATGCAACCCATTTCAATTCCTCCGTATCGCATGGCTCCTCCTGAGTTGAAGGAGCTGAAGGATCAATTGCAGGAATTACTTGGTAAGGGTTTTATTCGACCTAGTGTTTCACCGTGGGGTGCTCCTGTCTTTTTTTGTGAAGAAGAAGGATGGTTCTATGCGTATGTGCATTGATTATTGCTAGTTGAACAAAGTTATAGTGAAGAACCGTTTTCCTTTGCCTCTTATTGATGATCTGTTTGACCAGCTTTAGGGGGCACAGGTGTTTTCCAAGATTGATTTGCGCTCAGGTTACCATCAGTTGAAGATTCGGGAGCCGGATATCCCGAAGACTGCCTTCAGGACTCGGTATGGTCATTACGAGTTCCTTGTTATGTCATTTGGGCTGACTAATGCCCCAGCAGCTTTTATGCTTTTGATGCAGAGTATATTCAGGCCATATCTTGACTCATTCGTTAGTGGTTTTATTGATGATATTCTGGTGTACTCCCAGAGTTGGGAAGATCATGAGCAGCACCTGAGGATAGTGCTTCAGACCCTGAGAGAGAAGAAATTATATGCAAAGTTCTCAAAATGTGAGTTTTGGTTGAGTTCTGTGGCATTCCTAGGCCACGTGGTATCGAGTGAGGGCATTCGGGTGGATCCGAAGAAGGTGGAGGCCATGCAGAGTTGGCCCAGGCCCTCCTCAGCTACAGAGATTCGCAGTTTCCTTGGCTTGGTGGGTTATTACCATAGCTTTGTGGAGGGGTTTTTATCGATTGCGGCCCCTATGACTAGATTGACCCAAAAGGGTGCCCCATTTCAGTGGACATAGGATTGTGAGGCGAGCTTTCAAAAGCTCAAGAAAACTTTGACCTCAGCCCAAATCTCGATGTTGCCTACCGATTCGGGATTTTACTCAGTTTATTATAATGTCTCATGGGTTGAACTTGGAGCGGTGTTGATGCAGGACGGTAGTGTGATTGCCACGCATCCAGACAGTTGAAGATGCATGAAAAGAATTACCCTTTTCACGACCTTGAGTTAGCTGCTATTGTTCATGCCTTGGAGATCTGGCATCACTATTTGTACGGGGTGCCTTGTGAGATCTATATCGACCATCGGAGTTTGCAGCACTTACTTAAGCAGAAGGACCTGAATATGCATCAGAGGAGATGGTTAGAGTTGTTGAAGGATTATGATATCACTATCCTATATTCCCCGGGCAAGGCCAATGTGGTGGCAGATGCCTTGAGTAGCCGGGCAGAGAGTTTGGGCAGTTTGGCATATTTACCAGCTTCAGAGAGGCCGATGGCGATGGATGTTCAGGCCCTAACCAGTCAGTTCGTGAGATTGGATCTCTCGGAGCCCAGTCGGGTTCTAGCCTGTGTGGTTTCTCGGTCTTCTCTATTTGATCGTATCAGGGAGTGGCAGTATGATGACCCTCATTTGCTTGTCCTTCAGGATAGGGTCCAGCGTGGTGATGCCAGAGATGTAGCCATCGAGGATGATGGGGTATTGAGGATGCAGGGCCGGATTTGTATGCCTAATATTGATGGTCTTTGAGAGTTGATTCTAGTAGAGGCCCATAGTTCACGTATTCCATCCATCAGGGTGCCGCGAAGATGTATCATGACTTGAGGTAGCACTATTGGTGGAGGCGGATGAAGAAGGATATAGTTGGTTATGTGTCTAGATGCCTCAACTACCAGCAGTTGAAGTATGAGCACCAGCATCCGGGTGGGTTGCTTTAGCAGATAGATATTCCGGAGTGGAAATACGAGCGTATCACCATGGACTTTGTATCTGGACTCCCAAAGACCTTGAAGAAGTTTTATTCCATTTGGGTCATTGTGGATCGACTGACCAAGTCCGCTCATTTCATTCTTGTGTGTACCACTTATTCATCGGAGGGGTTGGCGGAGATTTATATCAGGGAGATCATCCGTTTGCATGGTATGCCAGTTTTTATGATTTCAGACAGAGGTACTCAGTTTACATCGCGGTTCTGGAGAGCCGTGCAGCAGGAGTTAGGCACTTGGGTGGAGTTGAGCATAACAATTCACCCCTAGACGGACGGACAGTCCGAGCGCACTATTCAGATTCTTGGGGATATGCTCCGTGCGTGTGTGATTGAGTTTGGAGGGTCTTGGGATCATTTCTTTCCATTGGCGGAGTTTGCTTATAACAACAGTTATCAGTCCAGCATTCAGATGGCACCGTATGAGGCTTTATATGGTAGGAGTTGTAGATCTCCGGTGGGTTAGTTTGAGCCGGGTGAGGCTAGGCTATTGGGCATAGAGATAGTTCAGGATGCATTGGAGAAGGTTAAGGTGATTGAGGATAGACTCCGTACAGCCCAGTCCAGACAGAAGAGTTACGCGAACAGGAAGGTTCGTGATGTTTCATATATGGTTGGTGAGCGGGTTCTGCTTAGGGTCTCGCCTATGAAAGGCGTCATGAGGTTTGGGAAGAAAGGAAAGATGACTCCGAGGTTTATTGGCCCTTTTGAGATCTTGAGGCGAGTTGGGCAGGTTGCTTATGAGCTCGCCTTACCTCCCAGCTTGGCCGGAGTTCATCCAGTATTTCATGTTTCGATGCTCCGGAGGTATCACGCGATCCCTCGCACGTGTTGGATTTCAGTTCAGTCCAGTTGGACAAGGATTTATCCTATGTTGAGGAGCCAGTGGCTATTTCGGACAGGAAGATCATAAAGTTGAAGTCAAAAAACATTGCTTCGGTAAAGGTTCAGTGGCGAGGCCAGCCAGTCGAGGAGGTGACTTGGGAGACCGAGTAGGATATGCTCAGCCAGTACCCTCATCTTTTCACTACTTCAGGTATGTTCTCTATGCTCGTTCGAGGACGAACGAATGTTTAAGTGTAGGAGGATGTAAGGACCCGGCCAGTCGTTTTTGGAATTTACACCCCGATCCCCCATTAACTGCTTCCCATAAGTTCATTTCTGCTATTTTGCTTTGCCGGGACGTTCAGTGTTAGGATTCGGAGTGTTTTGCGACACTCAGCCCCTAAATGAGAGCTTAAGTGTAAAAAAATGGTCCGTAGTCAGAACAGTGTGAAGACGACCTCAGAATGGAAATTCGATGGTTTCGTTAGCTCCGTTAGGTGATTTTGGGGTTGGGAGCGCATTCGGAATGTATTTTGTAAGTCCTTAGCTCTTTTAAGCTTAAAATGCCGAAGTTTGTATTTTTGAAGTTTTCGGTCCGATAGTGAGTTTTTGATCCGAGGGTCGGAATGGAATTCCGGAAGTTACAGTAGTTCTATCATGTCATTTGGGATGTGTGTGCAAAATTTTAGGTCATTCGGATGAGGTTTGGCTAGGTTTTTGATCGAAAGCATGTTTTGTTGGAATTTAAAGTTCTTAGGCTTCAATCTTTGATTAATTTGTATTTCCGGCACTTTTTAGGTGGTTTAAGGATTGGTACAAGTTTGAATTATGTTATGGGATATGTCTGTGGGTTTGCTTGAGGTCTCGGGGGGCCTCGGGTGTGTTTTAGATGCTCAACGGAGTACTTTGGAGTTTGAAAATGTTGCAGAAAAATCCCTTCAGCTGTTGCAGAACTTTTCTTCATTGCGATCACATCCATATCCATGCGATCGCGTAGTGCAATTCTGGAGAGGGACCAAACACTTCTATGCGATCGCATAAGCTGTCCGCGATCGCAATGTTCTACTTTTTCCTCTTCTGTGATCGCAAGACTTTTACTGCGTTCGCGTAGAACAATTTTGAACCTTCTAAATTTTCTGTCATGCGATCGCATTGCTCTGTATGCGTTTGCATAGACTAATTTCTGGGCCCTCAATAGTTACTCTTCGCGATCGCATTCCCTCTCCTGCGATCGCATAGAACAAAATCCCTAGGCAGTATTTAACATTTTAAAACGAGGGTTTAGCCATTTTTGACAAAACTCAAGCTAAAGAGCTCGGATTTGGGAGCAATTTCGAAGAGTTTTCAAGAACAACGATTGGGTAACATTTATCTACTCTCTTATTCTTAATAACCACTAATCTAATCACGAATTCATCTTTAAATTTCGGATTTTTGAATGGAAAATTGGTAAAAGTTCATAGACCAAACTATTGGGCTTTGAGTGGGCATTTGACCTCCAATTTGGGAGATTCTTATATGGTTAGCCTCGTAAGAGTACGAGGGTTTTAAAAATGTAAAAATTATTTGATTCCGAGACGTTGGCTTGAGGGGCATTTTGGTCATTTTGTCTATTTTCCCGCCCTAACTTTAAATTTAATAGTGGAATCAATTGTTTGCAATATTATTTACGATATGTAGTTGAATTGAATAGATTTGGGCCATTTGGAGTCGGATACTCGTGGCAAAGGCGTGGTTCCTAGTGATATTGAGTCGGTTCGAGGTAAGTGGCTTGTCTAACCTTGTGTGGGGGACCTTTCCCCTTATGATTGTTACTTGATATTTGAGTGCCTTGTATGTGAGGTGATGAGCGCGTAATTGAGCCGATTGATGAAATTTCGGTTTTTACTTAAGTTATGGAGATTTAGTTTTCTTTCTTATTTGCTTTATTCTACTTGAAATTATAACTTGTGGTAGATTAGGAAAAGCATGTTTAGCTGACTTGACTGCCTAATTGCTTAAGTTGTTTTGACTGCACTACGTGAAGCATGCTAGGCTAGTTCTATCTGTTATTTGTCTTTCGTACTTCATTCCTTGATTTGTTTCTGGCTGTGGTTGTACATTTACATTGGGACTACAGATATGGGATTCCTGTAACTCCCCCTTGTCTGTTTAGTTTGGGACTGCGGGTTCGATTCTCGATAGATACCCCCTACACTTTTGCTTTGGGACTGCGGGCTCGATTTTCAATAGATCCCCCTGCACTTTTAATTTGGGACTACGGGTTCGATTCCCGATAGATCCCCCTGCACTTTTAATTTGGGACTGCGGGTTCGATTCCTGATAGATCCCCCTGCACTTTTACTTTGGAATTGTGGGTTCGATTCCCGATAGATCCCCATGCACATTTACTTTAGGACTGCGGGTTAGATTTTTGATAGATCCCACTGCACTTTTACTTTGGGACTGCAGGTTAGATTCCTGATATATCCCCCTGCACTTTTACGTTTGGACTGCGGGTTAGATTCCCGATAGATCCCCCCTACATATTGATGGTTTGACTACGGGACGGTATCTCGGGAGATCCTTTGGATTGGCACATGAGTTGGACTACCGGACAATATCCCGGGAGATCGTTGAGAAATGGGCTACAGGACGGTATCCTGGGAGACCCTCATTGTTATCATTGATATTGAGCTGTATTTACTCTGTGTTTACTCTGTTCTTTTGTAGTTGTTATTGCCTCATTAACCTGCCTTATCTCACTGCTGTTCTCATTATTTTTATCAGATTTTCATACTGTTAAATTGTTATTATTATATTTTGCCTCAGTAGGGCCCTGACCTTCCTCGTCACTACCCAACTGAGGTTAGGCTTGGCACTTACTGAGTACCGCTGTGCTATAGTCTTGCCCTTCCTGCACATGTTTTTTTTTTCATGTGCAGATCATCCAGGTACCTCTGCTCAGGCGCACTATCCTTGAGGCGAGGAGATACACGGAGACTTCGAGGTATATCTGCCGTGTCCGCAGACCAGGAGTCTCTATTCTGTTCCAGCTTTAGTATTTAGTTTATTCCTTTTCTCCCAGTTGTTTAGATATTCTAGAGTTAGAGTAGTGTACTATGTTTCTGTTAGCCTATGGTTCCTGTGAGTTTTCGGGTTTTGGGATGGAGTTGTAGACTTCCGCATTTCTTTTGAGTTGTATAGGCCTGGCGACCTTATTTGCAGTTATTATTTAAATATGTTTAGCTTTAATTATTTATTCCGCAAGTTAAGTTGCTAAATTTCCGCATTGTTAGGCTTACCTAGTCGTAGGTGTGAGCACGTGATTTTTGCCTTAAGAAATTATTTCTAAAAAAAATCCAAACAAAATAGTTTTTCAATTTTTTGTTGATATTTGTGGCATTTTTTGTGTTAATTAGTTGCATAATAATTCATATTAAAAATATATAAAATATGCATATGCATTAGGATTTTAATTTTATAATTTTGGTATTAATTCATTTTGGGAAGAAGTTAAAGAAAAATCAAAAATAGCATTTTTAGTGTTTTAATTGAAAATTACTACGAAATAGATAATAAATAAATTCTAGAATTTAATTAGTTTAACAATTTAATAAAATCAAAAAATAAATATAAAAATACAAAATAAAAAGAAAATACAAAAATACCAAGTGAAAATAAAATACAAAAATGTTAAGGACATAAAGAACAAGGAGGAAATTAATTGGGCTACTTACCCAAATCAAAGACAAAATACCCAGCCCAAAATAAAATACACGCCAGGCCCAAAATTCCCATTACCCGGTCTGCCCTTCTACATATCCAAACGACGCCGTTTTGGTTGTTTTAATTTCAGCCTTTGATCACTTCCAATCTAACGGTCATGGCTTCATCTCATAAAAAAATAAAACGGCGTCGTATCGATGCTGGTTAATCTGAGCCGTTCAAGTATGCTTAATCCAACGGCTGTGGTTCATTAAAATCCTTTTAATATATATCAAATACAAAACTAAAATCTAAAAAACATTTTATATTTTCACCGTCTTCCTTAACCCAGCTGCCTCATTTCCCTCGTTGATCCCGCCGGAACACTACTGGCGGGAAATGCCACCACCACCAATCGTCCTAAGATTTTCACCAAAAAACCGTCACGATCTCCTCTTCCCACCCCTATATCTGTTCTCCCTCGAATATCACCATAGTACCTCGAATATTCAAGTTTGTTTCACCGGAACCCTAACTCTGGCGAACAACACCTTGCTCAACCCAGCTCAAAATAACCCCGTAGCTCCCTCTTGACCTCCTCTACACGACCCTTAGGGTCTTGAATCTTAAATATTACTGGAGCAACTCGAATATGGGTTTAAAGTTTCCTGTCGAGTCTGAAATTAACAAGCGGTATCTCCAAGCCCTGTTTTTCTTCAGTGGTCAAACAAGATAATTAAAAAAAGAGAGAAAAGATAAGTTCTTGATCCTCTGTTTCTTTTTTGATTCTTTTCTGATTTTGTCACGTATGTGTTTGTTTGATTGTTTTTCTTAGATTATCTTTCGTTTCTTGAATTTTGTCCCTTTATCGTTGGGATATCAGTTTAAGTCTGATAATTTTAGCATATTCATAAGTTTTAGTTTTTAATCAGTAGTTGATTTTTTTTTGGTAATTTTTAGTCGTATCAGTATTAATTGTGATTACCAATTTGATTAAATTCTGGAATCATTGACAGTAATTAGTTGTTAGAATTTTTGATTAGTAGTTAATTAGACATTGATTAATTGTGAGGATTGTTAATTGATAGGTTAAAAAATCCAGGGGTTAAATTCAAGGGTATAAAGGTTAATTGGCAGTAGGGTATTGAGTAAATTCAACTATCATCAACCCCGCCCACATCACCAACCTTACCCACCTGCACCATACGGCCCACCACAACATTATTATCCACCTCCTGTTCCCCATTTTTCAGTCCATCATGCCCAAACTTACCCTCAACCACAAGCATCATGGCGTGCACCCACTCCTCACAACACCTATCATACCCAGAATACATACCCACCTCCCAAAACATACAGAAACCCTGGTGGAACTGGTTTCCGCCCAAACCCTGCTGTCAGAAATGATAGATTGCAGAAGAAAAAGACTTTCACTCCGTTAGGAGAATCCTACACCAGTCTATTCCACAGACTGAGGCAGCTTGGAGTTCTAAACCCTATTGAACCAAAAATCCCAAACCCACCACCAAGGAAACTGGACCATTCCATCAGTCGCGAGTATTGTTCAGGAGCTTCGGGTCATGACACGGAGAAATGTTGACACTTGAAGACTGCTATTCAAGAGCTCATTGACACGAGGAGAATTGAAGTTCAGCTCCTGAAACTCCTAATATTACATAGAATCCCTTACCGGCTCATCATGAGGCTCACATGATTGAGTCGGTACAGAGGGGAGAGTGCAAAAAACCGTCTCAGACGGTAATGATGATCAAAGCAAGTGAAAGCAAGATAGATGAGAAGTCAATTGGTGGGAAAGCGGTGGTTACAGTGGAACAAATGGTTAATGAGCCAGTGTTGATAACAAAACCAGAGCCTGTGAAAGTAATAGTACCAGGGGCAATTGTAAAGCCCGTGTTGGTTGTGAAGGGTGCTTAAGCAGAACCGGTCATCATTAAACCAGTAACTCAGTTGCCCGTTATAGATGCAAAGGCTGTCCCATGGAACTACAATAAAGTGACTGTTATGTATCGGGGGAAAGAAGTCAGAGATGAAATATATGAAACTCATGGTTTGACAAGATCGGGGAGGTGTTTCGCCCCCGAGGAATTAAGAAAGGCTATAACGGCTAGGGACAATCCAACACCGGTGAAAAAGGCTGTCACCGAGGAGGAAGCCGAAGAATTTTTGAGAAAAATGAAGGCACAGGATTACTCAATAGTGGAACAACTAAGGAAAACGCCGGCGCAGATTTCTCTATTGTCTCTGTTAATCCATTCAGATGACCATCGCCGGGCGTTAATGAAGATCTTGAATGAAGCACATATGCCCAAGAAAATTGCAGTGAACCATCTTGAAAAGATTGCGAACAAAATTTTTGAGGTGAATAGGGTGACATTCTCTGATGACGAATTGCCAGTGGAGGGAACTGAACACAACAGAGCCCTGTACCTTACTGTGAAATGCGAAGATTCTGAAGTAACCCGGGTGCTAATTGATAATGGGTCGAGTGCCAACATCTTCCCTCTGTCTACTTTGGAGAAGCTGAAGGTTGATAATGAAAGAATTCACAAAAACAGTATCTGTGTACGTGGATTCGATGGAGGAGGGAAGAATACTGTTGGAGATATTGTGCTAGAACTTACAATTGGGCCTGTGGAATTTACGATGGAGTTCCAAGTACTGGATGTTGCTGTATCCTATAATCTTTTGCTGGGTCTACCATGGATCCACTCTGCAAAGGCTGTGCCATCTTCACTACACCAGATGGTTAAGTTTGAATGGGATCGTCAAGAGATCGTGGTCCACGGGGAGGACAATTATTGCAATACTATTACTCCCTTTGAGGAAGTCGAAGATGATAAGGGCCCACGGGTGTACCAAGTGGTGGATACAGTACCTGTCGCTAAAGTCCCGGAAGGTAAACATGTCCTTGTGCCAAAGGTGGCAACCGCATCTGTTATGGTGGCCACATAAATGTTGAGAAATGGATTTCTACCTGGAAAGGGTTTGGGAACTTCATTACAGGGTACTATACAACCAGTGTCTCTTCCTGGTAACATTTATACTTTTGGGCTGGGTTTTAAACCTACCGCTGCTGATATAAGGACAGCCCGAAAGTTGAAGAAGAAAGTGTGGACCCTCCCTAAAACCTATCCCTCGTCTCTCCCGTTCTTTCGTCCGGTCTGGTACTAAGAGGCGCCCGGCAACAGTGATACCCAGCTCAGCAGAGATAAGGCTTGACAGGGAATTGATTGAAAAATTTGAAAAAATTTTCGAAGAACTAAATGTGGTAGAAGCAAATGAGGGTCCAAGTAGAATTGATGTCCAGTTTGGGGGATCTCGGGCCAATTTGAATAACTGGGAAGCTACTCCTCTTCCAACTCGGAGGGAGTCGCGATAGTTAGTTTTTGATTTGCTTTTTGAGTATTAAATCTGTTTTATTTCAAGGTTGTAATTCAGATTTCTATGTTCCGTCCAATTGGATGAGTCAAACCTTGTTATCTTACGAATTTCAATGAAATGCAATTTCTTTCTCTCTCCATTCCTGATAGCCTTTATTTTGTCTTTCTTTTCTTTTTCTTGTACAGTTTATTTTATGCTGACTTCAATGATGTGTCATGCATGAGGAATTCCCGGCCTAGTCTTGATAATCAATGTCAAATAGTAATACAAGAAATTGAATGTGATGATGAGGTGGAGTATGATGATGAGGAGGATTTGGAAGAAATTAGTAAAGAGTTGAGTCAATATGAAGAAAAAACCCAAACCTAACTTGAATGACACGGAAGCAATCAATCTAGGGGATCAGAAAAATATTCGGGAAACAAAAATAAGTGTCCATTTGGAAGCCTCGCTCAGGGAAGAATTGATCAAGTTGTTATTTGAATACAAAGATACTTTGCATGGTCATATGATGACATGCCGGGTCTGATACTGATCTGGTGGTCCACAAATTGCCCACTTATTCAGAATGCCCGCCTGTCAAGCAGAAGTTGAGAAAATTCAAGACAGACATCAGTGTGAAAATCAAAGAAGAAGTCAATAAGCAGTTTGAGGCGAAGGTTATAAGAGTTACCAAATATCCCACCTGGTTAGCCAATGTCGTGCCTGTGCCGAAGAAAGATGGGAAGACCAGAGTGTGTGTTGATTATCGGGATCTTAACAAGGCGAGTCCAAAAGATAATTTTCCACTGCCAAACATCCACATACTGATTGACAATTGTGCCAAACATGAGATTGGTTCTTTTGTGGATTGCTATTCGGGTTACCACCAGATTCTGATGGATGAGGAAGATGCTGAAAAGATGGCATTCATCACAACTTGGGGAACATATTGTTATAGGGTGATGCCGTTTAGACTGAAGAATGCAGGGGCAACATACATGAGGGCGATGACCACCATGTTCCATGATATGATACATCGGTAAAATTGAAGTCTATGTGGATGATGTAATTATCAAGTCCAGAAAGCAGTGTGATCATGTTAAAGACCCGAGGAAGTTTTTCCAGAGGCTTCGCATGTACAATCTCAAACTCAATCCGGCAAAATGTGCATTTGGAGTTCCGTCAGGGAAATTATTTGGGTTTGTGGCGAGCCGACGTGGTATTGAACTGGACCCGTCTAAAATCAAACCCATTCAGGAATTGCCTCCGCCAAAGAGCAAGAAAGAAGTGATGAGTTTGCTTGGCAGGTTGAATTATATCAGCAGGTTCATTGCTCAACTTACGTCAACTTGAGAGCCTATCTTTAAATTGCTGAAGAAAGATGCTGCAGTTAAATGGACAGATGAATGCCAGACTACATTTGATAAAATCAAGGAATATTTGGCCAATCCGCCTGTATTGGTTCCGCCTGAGCCAGGAAGACCTCTGATCCTTTATTTCACGGTGTTGGATAATTTTTTCGGCTGTGTACTGGGGCAGCATGATGTTATAGGGAAGAAAGAGCAGGCAATTTATTACCTCAACAAGAAATTCACATCTTACGAGGTAAAATACACTCAATTGGAGAGGACATGCTGTGCTTTGACTTGGGTGGCACAGAAGTTGAAACATTATTTGTCATCCTATACCACTTATCTCATTTCCCTNATATGAACCATTGAAAACGTATTTTCCTGATGAGGAAGCAATGTACATTGATGAATTGGAACAAGATGAAAAGCCTGGCTGGAAGCTATTCTTTGATGGGGCTGCTAACAACAAAAGCGTCAGGATAGGAGCTGTACTTATTTCAGAAACAGGGCAACATTACCCTGTTACAGCTCAACTTCGTTTCTTTTGCACCAACAATATGGCTGAATATGAGGCATGTATTTTGGATTTGAGGATGGCTATAGATATGGGTTTCCAAGAGATCTTGGTCATGGGTGACTCGGATCTTTTGGTACATCAAATTCAAGGAGAATGGGAAACACGGGATTTAAAACTCATACCGTACCGACAGTGTCTGCATGAACTATGCCAACGGTTTCAGTCCATAGAATTCAAGCATATTTCGAGAATTCACAATGAAGTTGCTGACGCTTTGGCCACTCTAGCATCAATGTTACATCATCCGGATAAGGCTTATGTGGACCCATTGTAGATTCAGGTCCGAGATCAACATGCTTATTGCAATACAAAAGAAGAGGAGCTTGATGGTGACCCATGGTTCCATGACATTAAAGAATACCTCATAATGCGAGTGTATCCGACACAGGCCACAGGAGATCAAAAGAGAGCTATCCAACGATTGGCAAGCAAATTTTTCTTTAGCGGAGGGGTTTTGTACAAAAGAACCCCAGATCTTGGTTTGTTAAGGTGTATGGATACAAAACAAGACACAACAATTATGGCCAAGGTACATGCAGGAGTATGTGGACCACATATGATTGGGTATGTGTTGGCAAAGAAAATTCTCCGAGCAGGATGTTACTGGCTTACTATGGAATGGGACTGCATCAGCTTTGTGCGCAAGTGTCATCAATTCCAGGTACATGGAGATTTGATTCATTCTCCACCATCCGAATTGCATACAATGTCGGTACCATGGACTTTCGTTGCTTGGGGTATGGATGTCATTGGGCCGATCGAGCCAGCAGCATCTAATGGGAACAGGTTTATTCTGGTTGCCATTGATTATTTTACTAAATGGGTTGAGGCAAAAACATTAAAGTCAGTGACCAAGAAAGCAGTGGTTGATTTTGTGCATGCCAACATCATTTGCCAGTTCGGAATTCCGAAAGTTATCATCACAGATAATGGTGCCAATCTTAACAGTCATTTGATGGCGGAGACATGTCAGAAGTTTAAAATTGCACACCGCAATTCCACACCATATCGTCCTAAGGCAAATGGAGCAGTTGAGGCAGCCAATAAAAACATCAAGAAAATTCTTCGGAAAATGGTGGAAGGATCGAGGCAGTGGCATGAAAAATTACCATTTGCTTTACTGGGATATTGCACTACTGTTCGCACTTTAGTAGGGGCAACTCCTTATTCATTGGTGTATGGCACGGAGCCAGTGATACCTGCAGAAGTTGAAATACCCTCCCTTCGAATTATTGCGGAGGCGGAAATTGATGATGATGAATGGGTCAAAGCCCGGCTGGAACAATTGAGCTTGATTGATGAGAAGAGATTAGCAGCAGTATGTCATGGGCGATCATATCAACAGAGAATGGCTAGAGCTTATAATAAGAAAGTGCGTCCACGAAGATTTGAAGTCGTACAGTTAGGATTGAGGCACATTTTACCTCATTGGGCTGAAGCAAAAGGAAAGTTTGCTCCTAACTGGCAAGGGCCATTTGTTGTAACACGAGTGTTGTCCAACGGAGCATTATATCTAACAGATGTGGAAGTGAAATGTGTAGAAATGGCTATCAATTCTGATGCAGTCAAGAGATATTATGTATGATTTCTTTATCTTTATGTATCTGATTGTATTTGACATGTTTTGAGATTGAAATGATGAAGGCATTTTTGTTCTGCTATCCAAACACTTTATCCATTGCTATCCCTTTGAGCCTTATTATATTTTCTTTCATATCCCTCTTTCGGAATCAACAACAAAATCAAGGATTGAACGGGGAAATCAAGTGGAGAAAACAAAAGAAAAGAAAAGAAAGAAAAGAAAAGAAAAGAAAAGAAAAGAAGAAGAAACAAAAAGAAAAGAAAAGAAGAAAAGAAAAGAAAAGAGAAAAGAAAAGAAGAAAAGAAGGAAGAAGAATGGAAGGAAGGAACATCGCAACAATGAAGCGATTTTATTGGCCTGAACTACGTTTGACTTGATCCTGAAAGGGTACGTAGGCAGCCTCGCTGAGGTTCAGTCACAACAGAAGAAAAGTCCAAGAATCCCCAAAAATGAAACTGGGGCAGAAGTTATGATTCCGAAAGTTGTAATTTTTGAACCCATGTTAAAATATTTTGAGCCTTTATACCCTTCTTTCTAAACCCATCCAAAAGCCACATTACAGTCCAAAGAAAGACTTTCTAATCAATTTTAAGAAATGTCAATATGAGCAGAAAAGGTGAGTCATGTTGTGGGCAACACTCCGGTACCAGAAGATGAAAATTGAAAATGAGAGAGTCTTATTGGTAAAAACCCTCACGGGCACCGTAAGGCAATGTGAGCTGAAAGAAATAAAATGAGAGAGTCTTATTGGTGAAAGCCCTCATGGCACCGTAAGGCGATGTGAGTTGAGAGATATTAAAATGAGAGAGTCTTATTGGTAAAAACCCTCACGGGCACCGTAAGACGAAAATGAGTTTCCAAAGAGGGCACATGAAAGAAGTTTGTGGTTCAAAGGTGGAAAAACAAGCAAGGTTTGGGTTTCGGTGAACATCGGGTTGTGAAATATGGAACTAGAAATGTGGTAATTGACAGTTGGTTGATTGGACAGACTAGGTTGGTTAATCCAAAATACATGGCATGATCAACGGAATCAGCCTTCCCACTCAGATAAGTCCTATCCTCTTTCTCTTTTCAGAGTCTTTCTATCCTCAAATCTTCGAGGTCATTACATTTCATTTTTCTTGAAATTTGTCTATAAGACATTTGTAGTCAAAGCTAACTACCAGCTTCCCAGTTGTATGGCACAATGAGATCAGGACTTATTAAAGGACAGTGAAACATGAAGGATCAATGTAAATCCCATAAAAAGGGTAATCAGATGATTGGAGAAAGAAGCAAAAGTTCACAAGAAAAGGGGAAAAGAAACACCAAGACAGTAACATGAGGAAAACATTCGGGTCATCAAGGATCAAAAAGTCTGAAAGTTAGCCGTGAAATCACGGCAAGACAAAACAAGTTCAAAGAAGCAAGTCGGAGCAAGTTCAGAAGCGGGAGCATGGTCAGCAACAATGCCAGCAGCTAACCACCATTTTATACTAACAAATTGTTCTTTGATTAAAACAGGGACAAAAGATTCAAATTCTTACTAATCACTTTAAAGTGAATGTGACCAATGTGGATA